>JAJHUR010139161.1:1809-50928 GCA_027495735.1 Lutjanus campechanus
TGTATCTGTGTATGCGTGTAGTCATGTCAAAGCTGGTCTTACTTCACTTGTCATTGGGTAGTTAGCTTGTGAATCAACAAGAAAAGACAGGCGTTCAGTATTAGCTTCGATGAGCTGGAAGAATGAACCATGTCGTGGAGGAGAGCAAATCTCATCTTTTTAGGAAGTTGTCCTGCCTTTATTGGCCCATGGTAAGGATTTGAACACATGCAACACGTCGATCAAATGAAAAAATAATTGTGTCGACAGTTGGTATATACCCATTCATACATGGTCTCAGAAATTTAAAGTTAAATATGTCATATATGATTTCAGTAGCCTAGACTGTCAGTCATAATATTTTGGTGTTCATGTTGTTAATCATCATCATCATTGCCATACAGACCTAACAACTGTGGTGCTGCCATTTTTGGTAGTTATTTTAAATTTGGATAGGATTTATGCCATTCTAACTCGATTCTGTAATAGTAAAACTCATATCCTGAGATAAGATAGGATTTTTTTCCTAATACAGTTGAGAAACATGTTTCTGTAAAAACAAAAAAGCCTAAATATTATTCTAAACTGAGATAAGATAGGATTTTAGAATTAGTAGGTTTCTGTAATGAGGCCCCTGGCTCATAGTCATAACAGTGCAAGATGCAGTCACAAAAAGCAGTTGCAAAACTTTAAGGGTGTTTAGTTCACATCAAAATGAAGCCCAAGTTTTAAGATGGGTGTAGTGTGGACAGGTACGGGTACTGATGTGTACTGACTACTCAAGAGTTGGAACGCAGGCATGTTGATGGGTGTTGCATCTGGTGTGATTCCATCATGAGATGCTTTCAAGTTTGTTGCATTTTTTTAAATATATATATATTAATTAAAAGTTATCTTGTGTTACACCCTTCCTAACTGATCCCTTACAAGTTGACAAGCTGGCAGTGCTACAGAAAAGTAGCACTCTGCTGTCTCCGTCTGTCATGTCACCCTCACGCTGCATGTAGCAGTCCCCCAAGAGTCCCCCTGCTCAACGTACCTCTTGGCAGAAAAAGGAGCCTAAGGAGCCTAAGGAGCTTGTGCTCGCCCCGGGGGGAGCTACCACCTATGGTGAAAAATAAGTGGCTGGCGACGTCAAGGAAACACATTGTAACTAGTATCACTTGGAGAATTTGTCCAAAAGTGGGAGAAAAATACAGCATAGCATCTCAAACTGGCCAACGTTACACCCCATCACCCACTTCACTGAAGTGTGTGAACACTGTTCCCTTTTGTTATAATGCAATCTTACCCTGTTTCTCTATTTGTCTTTCCATCATGTTCTTTCAATAGTTGTGCCTGAGTCTGTTTCCTCCTCTTTTATTATCCTTCGTCCTCCGTCTCTCCCTCTCTGTGCTTCTTTTTCATAAATGATCACTAAAATGGCAGCTCTCCCAGCTGTCTGCGCTTCACATCGCCACTGTAAGTCAGATACACTGAAGGAACGCGCTCAGAGTACACAGACACACAACAGGAAATAAACAAATATGTACCATACCAGATGGCAGGAACACACACATACAGCTTATGCATGTGTTGATAGGGAACACACACATGCACACTCACAAATATGTCTATGCGCATATACACCGCACATGAATACAATTTTTACACACTTTTATATGCACACACATACACTGTCATTGACATCAGTTGATAAGAGCAGACACTCAGTTTAAAATAGAGTCTGGATTTTGCCTGTCGAACACACTTCCCTATCTTATTTGTGCAGTCCTGCAAATGATTTGTCATATTCTTTTCAGAAACCTATTTCAGTGTCATTTCTGATGATCTAGACAGAAGCCAGAGGAGATAGATGGTGAAAAATAGCAGAGAGAGAGAGAGTGGAGTTGACACGGAGGATATCTTTCAACCTATTAAATGATATCCTATTACATCGGTAGCCATTACAGAAGTCCGCTTTCTTGCATTTACCCTACTTCTGTTCTTCATTTACAAGAAATAATTGCATAAAAGTCACTCAGTAGATGCAAATTGCTACAGTGCAAGGCCAGGTGTAATCACCCAAGTAGTTACATGTTCTTTAAAACTTTGGACAGCTGAAAAGAGAGAATTTCTTTCAAACAGCGAGTCTACAGCCATAAATCAAGCATACAGTGCAAAGGAATAACTACATTGTGTTCAGTGTATTCTAATGCATCTGGCACTATTAACTGTTATATAAATCCAGTCACTGATACATTAAATTTCTCCTCCTTCCTTCATTTTATCTTTTATACTTTCTGTGCAAGCTCAAGTCAGGGAGACGAATCAAAAGTCATCACAATATACAACCCCAATTCCATAAAAGTTGGGATGTTGTGTAAAACATAAATAAAAACAGAATTCAGTGATTTGCAAACCATTTTCATCATATATGCAACTGAATACAGTACAAAAACAAGATTGTTTTATTGTAAATATACACTCATTTTGAATTTGATGCTATGCATTTCAAAAAACGTTGCACAGGGGAAACAAAAGATTGGGAAAGTTGTGGAATGCTCAAAAAACACCTTTCACACAAATTCACAAGGTTAACATGTTAACTGATAATAGCTGATAGTATCATGATTGGGTACTGGGGGTAGCCTCAAAAGGCTCAGTCATTTAAGAACAGTTTAAGATCATTTCTCAGCACAAAACTGTGAGACTTTAGAGATTTCACCATCTACAATCCATAATATCATTTAAAGCTTCCAGCGAATTCACTGTACATCAGGGGCAAGGCTGAAAACCAACATCGAATGCCTGCGACCTTTGGCCCCTCAGATGCCACTGCATTAAAAATCTACATAATTCTACAAAGAATACTATACGAGCATGAGGAAACTTAGGTTTAGGTTTAGGTTTGTCACTTCACCTGCAAATGCAAGTTAAGAATCTACCATGCAAAGCAAAAGCCATGTATCAACAACATCCAGGAACACTGCAGGCTTCTCTGGGGCCTGAGCTCATCTGACTAGACCAGTGCAAAGTGGATAAGTGTGCTGTGGTCTGATGAGTCCAAATTTCAGATTTTTTAAAAGCCAGCATTTGTGATGGTATGGAGGTGTGTTGGTGTCCATGGCATCATGGGTAGCTGTCACATCTGTGACGGCCCAATTGATGTTGAAAGGCACATAGAGGTTTTGGGGGCAACATATGCTTCCATCCAGATGATGTCATACTGTACTTAGAGACGTTCCTGCTTATTTACATGTGTTAAAACACTGTGGCTTTGTATTTAAAGAGTTCACCTGCAGTCCAGACTGGTCCCCCTGTGAAAATAGGTGGTGCATTATGAAGCACGAGATAAGGCAGACACCCCGGCCTGTTGAGCTCCTGAAATTGTACATCAAACAAGGATGGGAAAGAATTTCACTTTCAAAGCTTCAAAAGTTAGTTTCCTCAGTTCCCAAATGCCAACTTAATCAGTTAATCAGTTTGCACTATATTCAATTGAATATAGGTTGAAATCTTTGCAAATCATTTAATTGTTTTTATTTATGTTTTACACAATGTCCCAACGTTTATAGAATTGGTTTTGTAGAATTACATGCCTACACCACCATCATTTTCTAACAAGTTTCACCAGGGCAAGTATTTAAGAGGAACAGATATTTGATTTCTCATTATTGCGCTTCTCATGTAGGAATTTTTAAACTCTAATTATATTACAACTATTGTCCATATTATCTCTATTTTTAGACATGTTTGAGTAACAGTGGCTAAGCCTTGAGATTCTGAATGGCTGTTTCATGGAATTCGGGGGTGCACAAAAGAAATACCATATGGCCTTCATAGTTACACATTCATTAAAAGCTGTACATGTTTTTCAATAGCCACATACAATAGAGTCTCAGCTGAATGAAACACTTATAACTCAAACCATTTAGCAAGACCAAACTGTCTTTAGATCGACATTATTATGTACGTGGATGCAGGTTAATGTTTTTATAAAAACCTTTTATGAATTAAGCCAAGAACGTATCCTGTTGAGTATTGTATGTGGTCGGACAAAGCAGTGGTACAGCTGCTGCTACTGTGAGCTCCAGCAGCTTTCATGGCTATTTACTGTGTCATAAGTAGACTTTGCTCAAAGAAAAAAAAAAACAATTAAAACAAGCTGATAAGAAATCTTTCAATCTTATAATATACTAACTGTATCTACTGATTGCTGTTTTCAGGGGCTCCATTCATCTTTTATTTGTTATTTTCTCATAGCACCAGCTTGATGAGCAGGAACAGCTGGTTCACTTCAAAAAGTATTTTATTTATTACTTTTATATGCAGTGTAGAAATGCAATACATATCAAGTTGCACCCAAGTATTGTGATAATATCAAAATGTGACATAAGCGCATCATTCCAGTCCTATTAGTACCGTACAAATTGACCCCTGTCAGTTGTGGAAGCTGTATCTCTGACTAAATGGACTACCAACTGAGCAAACTAGGTAATGACAGCTACTGCACAGGGAGCAACAGTGCAGCAGTGTCTTAAGTATTACAGTGTAGAAGAGAAATGTCAGTGGTGCAACACTTCCCTGATACTCTTGTCCTAGGCCTAATGCCAGGGCGCAGTTCCCAAATAGAGAGATTTTTTTTTCTGTGAGTAACGGAAAAATGAAAACTTGGTCGACTAAGACTCTTTTAAGAGTCAAATAGTCAAACATTAGGGGCAGCCCTCGGATCTACTGCATAGTACTAGTACTGCCAATTAATATATGCAGTTATTGTTATTGTAGTGCAACAAAATAGATGTAGGATACGCATGTTGGCTGGAGGTATTCTACAGCAGCCTAAAACACAGTTTCTGTCTCTTGAGCTCATTTCTCATTGTGGGTATTTCTAGAGAACATCAGTAGGACATGTAAGCAGGTTATAAAGTTATAAATTATATCGCACAGCTTTAATGCATAAAGTAAAATGGCTCATTATCACAGGGCCAGCATTGAGCTAAGCAGGCCCTTGGGAAACATAGACTGGCTGTAGGAGCTGCAGCTGTCTCTTCGTGTGTGTGTGTGTGTGTGTGTGTGTGTGTGTGTGTGTGTGTGTGTGTGTGTGCATGTGTATATGTCATACAGTCCATTTGTTGCCTACAACTTTCTCAGCAGATTCCCATCCCATTAAACAGCACATCCTGTCAAATACAATGATCAATAATACTGTGTAGAACAGGGTATGAGTGTGTATATTTCTGTGCAGTGTGTGTGTGTGTAGGCTTAAATGCTTGTGTGGGCAGGTGTGGATGGTGTGTGTATGCAGTCAATTATTTGTGTGCCTGTGTGTGTGTTTATGCCTGTGGAGCTACATAACTGTCTTAATGAGGTTATGGTGGAATTCCGTGGTTAAAGGTGTGCATGTGGGTGTGCATCTCCTCTGAACAGGCTGTGGTAGTTTTTTTGCTTTGGATGATGAATATAAACACGGGGCAACAAGACAGTTTGTAACTCTCAGACTTTTCAGAAAAAACAGCAATTAATTTGGTTACTCATTTCTGCAATAAATGACCTTATCCAGTAAAGCACTGCACTGGTAAATCAAATGTGTGGAAGCACACACAGGTAGAATACAGTCCCATGTTGGGTGTATCATGTAGCATTGTGCAAACTCCACAGTTTACTTTGCAAAAAATACTGCTGTCAGAAGAACTTACCAGAGTTGTAAAGTCTTGCCTCAAAGGACCCAACAGACAAAACTTGACAGAAACAAAACAACTGGCAACTCTACTTTTGTTTAAATATATCTTTATTTCACCAAGTTAGATGTGAAAAGTCAACAGTTTCGAAGGGAGGTACTCACATCCACTAACATGCACATGCAGCTTGACCACGGACAAATTTTTCTTACTGAATTTTGCTGTAAATGTACACAAATACAGCAGCATGCTAACATACACAAAAAATTACATGTAAAAATTGCAGGTGGGCAGCAGGCAATATTATAATATATGGAATACATTATTTTGAGAAATTAGAGATAAAAATAATCTGCAGTATTACCGACATTTAAACACATAAGTATAATCAGCCACCAAGATGTTTTTTTTTTATTGTGAAAAGCTACGACACAACCTTTGACCCTGCATCTGGCCAAATAATGGAATGTCACATGTCAATTGTCTAATCTGCCAGTGATGAAGGCTAGTTAACAGCTATAGTGTTTGACCTAGGGGCAACATTAGCTAGGGGAGAATACAAAATTGTGGACGAAGTCAGATAAAGACAACGACAGAGAAATTTGATGTGATCACAGACTCATAGAATAACACTGTCAATGGCTTTGCTGCCTGCACAAAGTGTAAAAAGTATTACTTCTGTTAGCCACAAGCGAGTGACATCATTGCTGAGGAAACACAAGTGATAAGTGAGCGACTGTGCATGTGTTTCCTCACGTGTGCAGGTCAGGTTGCACAACTTACATTATACGGTTCTGGATGGGTTCAGATTTGATTTTGGTGATACTTGTTTTGAGAGGAAGCTGGTATTGGCAATCAATGTGCAAAATGAAAAAGACAAATGATGTTTTCTTGAATGTAAAAACTGCACCGCTAAATGAGTGAATATCTCTCAAGAAACAAAAGTACTTACCAGACAATATCATGTGAGCTCTGAATGCAGAAAAGAAAATGAATTGCTTGTGTCCTTTATTTGAAGTGAAATTGATATTCGCACAAACAATACCAAGTTTTGAGAGTGATGTGCTCTTGTTCTGTGTCTGTCAGTTGCAGTCAGATAATAAAAGTACAGGTCTATTATGTGGAAGTAAGTAGTTCAGGTAATACTGGAGCTTAAGGTGTGCCGTTTGTGTGAATTGCAGTTTAGATGTTAGGTTAAACAAAGAGTAAATGATATCAGTTTGGTGTCATTGCTGCTCCAGTGGCTGTGGCTCGTTTTGCCTAATGTGCAGCTTTTGACGTAAACTCTATATCACAGTGTAGATGAGTCAACACCAGGAAGAAGACTTAACTTAAACTCACTGTCCCAGTTCTTGTGTTATTGACCCTCTCTGTAAGGCCTTTGTGAAAATGGATAGCCAGTTTTTTCCCAAAGCCTTTGGATTCTGGTCTGTAATGATGACATAGCTCTTCCCTAATGGAGCTTCAGCCTTGACTTACTGTATGGTGCCTGATTTACTAATCAATTCATTGATCAGTGGGTTGATTGATGCCTACATGGCCCTCTGGCTTTCTATTCTAAGCTCTCTGAGAGCTGTACAATGCTCACTCATGCTCTGTTCATCTTTCCCTGTTCTTCCCGCTCTCTCTTCATTCGTCCCTGTCCAAAACTCTGGCGTCAGGCTTTTTTCCCCCCCTTTCTTCCTTGAAGGGAATGGAGCAGCCTATCTCATTGTATCCCTGACACAATAAAATATTACGCTACAGGGATCGAAAGCTCTCGCTCCTTCAAGCACCAACACGTAAATCTCTCCGCCTCACTGCTGGCAGCGGTCTAAACACACACGGCCATCGCTCTGCGTGTAAAATGCCATCACTTTTTTTTTCTAAAATGGAAAGATGCGTCCTTACTAAACAGGCTCCAAATGGAATTGAACCTTGAACCCTTCAGAGGTTGAATGGAGGGGAGATTGTCCCAGGGAGACTTGTAAATCTTTTTGGTGATGGGTCATCTCACACCCCCACCCCCAATCGCATCCCAGCATCCACTTCTCCCGCCTTGGAGTGAATAGGGGTGTAAATCGCTGTGGCTTTGTGAAGCGGGAATAGAGTCAGAAGGTACTTTAATAGATATGGCTGTAAAAATAAATAAAAATAATAAAAATACATAGATGGATGAGGGAGGTACAGGCCTGACAACCAGAGAGAGAAAGTTTGGAGGGAAGAAAAGACAAAAAGGGCAGACATTAAAGGGAAGAAGAATGAATGGAAGCAAAAAGAGGATAAGAAGAGCTAAGAAAGGAGTTAAAAGAGAGTAGTAGAGAAAGGAGAAATTGGGAGAGAGAATTATCAGAAAACCAAGATCAGGGAGGGTAAAACAGAGTGAACAGGAGATGAATTAGACAGAAGGAAAGCTGTACATTTGCGTCTGTAAACCATAAATCCTCAAATGATTCCTGAGGCTCTGTCAACATGCAAACTCCAGCTGACTGACAGCTTAATGATTGGCACTTAGAGGGGAGGAGGAGGAGAGTGTGGGTGGGCCAGAGACGGATGGATTGATGGGGAGAAAGAGGAGTTAATGAGAGAGGGAGCAGAATGGAGATGCTTAAGGATGGAGATGCTTCAGGATGGGTGATGAATGAATCCACGGATACATGAGCGCACATATGGATCTGAAGATGGATGAATGGAGTGAATGAGTCAATAGAGAAAAGAGGCAAAGTTGCTTCATGTAGTAGTTTTAAACTGCTAAGAAAGTCTAATTTCTTGGTATAATTACATTTAAAAGTGGGGTAAGCGATTCCAGAGAAAGATAGTTGATTGGTGAGTTTCATTCCCAGGTCATTCAAGTACAGACGCTTTGGGTTGGTGACTCAGACTGAGCCACTCAGCAAAACAATAAGATTTAACAATCAACTATCTTTCTCAAGAATAACGTACCCCACCTTTAACAAGTAAGATAATACCTAAGATGATTGACAGCCTGAATGTTTATAGAATATCCCTTGTTTTTTCATCTTGGATGTGGCTTTTTTCCCTCCTTTTCTCTCTTGCTTATTTCTGTGAGGTTTAGCTCTCTTTGCGGTTTGTTTGATTGATTGGATTTGTTACAAACACCTTTATGCATTCTTCTACAACATATCTTTCAAATACCTGGCTCATTTTCTGCATGACAAATGCAAGAGCCGAACTAAAAGTGTTTTTTTTAAACCAGTTCCAGTGCTCTCCAAGAGCATCTGAATGTATGTTTTCTAACAAAGTCAAATGAAATGAAAACTGTACATAGAAGTTGACTATAATGATAGCAATGGCCTCAATTGTTCATGTTCTTAAAACTCTGTAAAAATCATCCTCAGAAAAGAATACATGTGGCTGTGGTTGGGGAGGTAGAGCAGGTCGTCTGCTAACCAGAGGGTCAATGGTTTGATCCCCGGCTCCTCTAGTCTGAATCTGAATCTGAATCTGAATGAATGGGTGAATGCTGACATTTGTGAAAGCGATTTGAATGGTCAGTAGACTAGGAAAGTTATATAGAAGTGCAGTCCATTTATCATTTAACACCATTGGTGGCATTGTGCTGGTATAGAGGGAATCATGTCAGGTCTGCAGAAGGACAGCCAGGTGGAAAGAGGCAGGTTTGGTGAGTAACAGTTGCTCAAGTCAATTTTTATTTATATAGCCCAATATAATCTTGCCTCCAGGGGCTATACAATCTGTACAACATGTAACACCCTCCATCATTTCGACCCTCAAACTAAGTAAGGAAGAATTTTCACCAAAAAACAGGGTGAAATATGGAAGAAACACCAGAAAGAGCAACAGCGGAGGGATCCCGCTCCCAGGATGGACAGATAGGCAATAGATGTTGTATTTATAGTCAGAACAGATCAACAAAAAACACTGTGTGTACAAATTATGTTGACAAAAGTACAGATACATATATGTAGATTGTAAAACATAAGTGAAGAGTATGGACCCAGGTGGACGTTGAACAACTTTAGGTGTTAAAAGATAGATACAACCTGAGACACACAACCTCCTCTCAGCCACAGAGACCTGGAGAGAGGAGAGGCCACACAAACACTGAGGAGGCAGCACAGCATTCACACAAGTAGGAGAGACAAACAAACAGAGCGAGAAAGAGGCACAACAGCATGCAAACTATAGGAAGAGAAGAGGAGAGGCTGAATCTCATGGGGAATGTTGATCCAGATCCAAATGTCTGGGTGAGGCACAAGCAGAGAGGAGAGAGAGAGAGAGAGAGAGAGAGGTCCCAGAAGAGAAGCTTGAAAGAAAAGGGAGAAACTGAAACAAAAGCAACAGAAGTTTGAAGAAATGCAGTGTTATCAGAAAGTTTACAGTTTGTTAAAGTTAACAAATTAATTGAGACTGGGGCCAACCCGCCTGATGGATAGGGGTAGCAAGTACAAGGCCTGAGGTGTCAAAGGATGATAAGATCTAACTGAAAGTTAAGTTTAAATAATAATTTTTAGCTTAGATTTAAATATTTTGAACAGAATCAGGAAGTTATTGCAGAGAAAATGGGCACAAAATAATTGGCTAAGATGAGAAACAGATGGGAGGCCGAGCTACACTATGTGGTTGTGAGGAAGCCACATTATGAATGTGGTTGTTTGTGTTGTATTGTTGTCAGGAATACTGGCATTTTTTATTGTGTATCCATATACACGCTCGGCACCGTGGACTGGGCCTGCCTGACGTTTATGGTCCAGTGCACCTGTTCAGCTGGTAAATGGTAAATCAAGTTTAATAGTCACATACGCAGTTATGCACAAGTACAAGGTATGGCAGCACCCAGGGGATCATCTCCAGTTCTAAGCCAGTGCCTTGGTCAGGGAAGCAGAAACACACACAAACACAGGGAGAACATGCAAACTCCACACAGAAAGTGTGTGTGGTTTTGTTTTTGCAGAAGTCTGGTGCTTGGATGTTGGAATGTTTTTGCTTTGATTTTAACTTGGACTGTATAATAAGTAATTATCTTTAATAAAGGAAGCAACTTGGTCACACAGTTATGAATTTTATCAATATCTGTATCAGTTATAAATATAAGTAGCCTATCACTGTATGGTATAGAAACAGCACCATCATGGACTACAGATGCCTGCAGAGTGTGGTAAAAACTGCTGAGGAGATAGTCAGGGCACCTAAAACAAACAAACAAACAAAAAAATACATTAATTAATTAATTAAAAAAATTAATACATGGTGGAATTTTGAAGGGAATATTAAACAGAAAAGTACGTAAATGGGAATTGATAAATTAAAGCAAATGTCAATTTATGTCACATTTTATAAATTATTTAATGCCTACAATAGTTTTAATTGAATTTTTGGTCCATTTAATGGCAGATTAATTAAATTATTTATGGTGTCATATATTTATTTTCTTTCTTAGAACTTTTCTTTCCAATGGTAATCACGGGACGACTCCACTGACTGCAATAGACGTCTGATTGTACAGAGTCTTATGAGAAAATTATCCTACTTCTCACTCGATGAGGGACCTCAGTGGACTGTTTCTTAATGAGTTAATGATCTCAATCGCTAGTTTCAAGTCTTCTTCTATACAGCACAACAGTCATTAGTAAAATAAAGGATGGGGCTCCCCTGGTAGAGCATGCACCCCATGTACTGAGGCTGTCAGTCCTCTGCAATGGCCACCTGTGACTGACTCCCACCTGTGGCCCTTCTTCCCTGTCTACTTTTCAGCTGTCCTTGTCCAAAAAAATCCTCAAAAAAAATAATTATCTATCTTTTTTTTTTTTCAGAAATATAATTTAGTGTACTGTTTAGTTGTAATACGAGAAAGATTGCAACCATGCAGACCCCTATTATTTCCTGCTGAATGGATGAACCAAAACCAAGCCCCACTCAAGTCACAGTGCATCACCCACCAGCTCCACGCTCTCATCTGTACTGCACATGCCAAACTTGAGGCTTCAAAACAAACCAATGGGTGAGGTCACATTGGCTCCATCCACTAATTATTCTACTGTCTATGAGCTGAAAGCAAAGGAAACATTTGACTGGACAGGAAAACTTAAACTGTACATAAAACAATGAACTCTTTGACTTTGACTGTTCTTTGTAGGTAAGAAGCTTTGTAACAGCATCTATACATTTTTATGTGAAAAGGTATGGTGATGATGCTGAAGTGTGGAGAAATGTTTTTTTTCCTTCTCTGACTGTCCAACACACACACACACACACAGATACACATAGTGACAGACATGCTCCTACTCCCTTTGTGCAACTTCCCGGCAGAAAATGCACTTTAGAAAATGCAACTTTCCATATATTCGCACCTTCCTGCATACACGTCACCTGTGAACACAAAACCACACACACAAAGTCTTTCTCTGACTCTGACACAATAGCACATCACCTGAATGGACATGCATGCTAACAAGCACAAAATCCTTCTCTGTCCCTGCCACATACACACATTCATGCACATACAAAACGTAAATACACACAAAACTCCATCTGTCTCCTTCTCCTCTCAACACAGACACATTAGTGCACACAGGTACATACACACACAAATACTATCTCCCCGCTTGTCTTTTTAAAAATACACATGCATTCATACAAATTGGTTGACACAAGATGTGTGCACACACACACACACACACACACACACATGCACGTTGGATGGAATGAGGAAGCTTGATATCGCAGACGGACCACCAGGGAAAACTCAACTAAATCAATTCATATAATGAATGGCCCAACAGACTGTTGCCTCCTTTCTCTCCCCTTCCTTTGTGTGTGTGTGTTTGTGTGTGTGTGTGTGTGTGTGTGTGTGTGTGTGTGTGTGTGTGTGTGTGTACATGGCCTGAGACCAGCACACTTTCATAAATATTGAACAGTTATCTTAATGCTTTCATTATAGCCCTGACTCACAGTGGCCGAGCTTTGTCCTTTTGACTCTTTGTTAGAGGAAACTGGCCCTCTCTCAATCTCATCTGCTTATATTATAGCTTGGTAGCCTGCTATACCTACTGCCCTGAATTAATGATAGGGACGGAGAGGAGTGGGGGGTGGCTGTGTTTGTGTGTGTGTGTGTGTGTGTGTGTGAGGAGGGAAGGGTGAAGGAGCAGGGAATTGGAAAAGGAAGAAAGAGGAGGAGAGTGTAAGGGAGGGAGACAGGGGAGGGCTGTAGTGGTTGACTGGATGAGACATGCACACCAAAAACTATCTATGAATATATGTAAATATGATGGATGTGTTTGGGTCTAATTTCTCCAGCTGCCTCAGCTAACCCCATGTGAGGCGTATCGTGATGAAAACTGTGAAAACCTCTCTGTGGTATCCGTCTTGCCATCACAGGGCCGGGTCCTACTGCTCTGTTATTGCAGCAACTTTAAAGATGAAGCCATGGAAGTTCCACTTTTTTAACTGCACGCTGGCTGAACTGCTGCTCCAGCCCTTGAAGGAATAACTGGGTATAAGAAAAAAAAACAAATCAGCTTTTGCGCTCTGTGCAGCTGCAGGAAGCAACATGGTTTGGTCTGATGAATACTTGAGTTAAAGTAATAATCTACAACATTTTATGATTAAAAGTCTGATTTCCAACTTTTTGTTTCTGCTTGACAGCATGAAACATCAATTCACCTTAAAGCAGTTCCTAAACATGTGGTGTAATAGGAGCAGCGATAGTCAACTTTGACTGCATTTGTGCACGAAGCATCATCGATGCAAACATGGATTCTTTCTTCCCTCATCCTGCCTGAGTCTTGCATGTAATGTCTTGTTGGCTGTAATATGGTCCACACATCAAGTGCTTGATCTTAGCATGGCTAGCGTGGTTCTTATCCCTGCTGTCCTCCTCACCTCGTTTGGTGATCTCACAGCCTGTGGAGGTGCATCTGGCTCGTATAGATTGTCTCAAGGTATGCTGATCTTTCAAACAAACCGCACATTTCCCTTTCCAGTGTCTTTGAGTGTATTTCTGTCTTAGGTAATTCGTGCCTCAACAGTAAAGTTGAAAAAATAACGAATTAAAACAAATATGTAAAGAAATTTAAAGGAGCTACTGGGCCAGCATCTGCACACAACTCTGTCACTATTTTGGCTACACTAAGTTTAATTGACTTACCTCTCAAAAAACAACTGGGTCTCTTAAATCTGCTTACAAATAATAAAACTTTTCAGTTTCAAATCGCGCACAATGTATGTACCAAAGTCCAATTTTGCTGGAAGGTGATATGCCAGTCATTCCTACTAACTTCTGTGGAGAGCAGATCTGTAGGTGACCTTTATCATCATGGTTACAAAAATAAGATGCTCATGACTTTTTATCTCTTTTAGAAAAAGATGGTTTGTGTTAAAATAATAATGCTGTCACATGACATATATCATGTGACGCATGTGAGATTATGTCACTTTAGGTTAAAAGTCCTGTGTTTGTTTTACTTGACCCATCCAATCAACCCAACTCCTACATATGAGGATTTCTCACCCTTTAAACTACATTGCCTGACATATTTCAAGGATTGGTGTGTCACCGACATGCAACATTGGGCTTTGGCATATGTACTGCGCGCAATTTCAAAGTCTAAAACTGTGTTATTTGTACAAAGACTGAGGAGATGGGCAACAGCAATGTTATAAAATGTATGAAATATACTCACTACAGTTTTATCTCAACTGGATGATATATGTTGTGGTGTCAAGATAATGAGATAATACAGCATCAACAGCTGTACATTAAGTTTTCTGAAACCACAAAGAGGAAACTGATACCCAAAAGCTACTTATCACCAGTTTAGATTTTTCCTTTTGCTGACCTCCAGTGGTTGAAATTCTCTCCTCGCTGCAGTGATGTAGAGGAAGATATACCCATCAGTGATGCTGTGTGTGGTTTAAAGCGATATTCCACTTTGTGAGAATAAGCCACTCAGTACGTACTCACCACTATGCCGATGTGATGATGGGTGAAGGTCTTGAGTTCACAAAACAATCCTGGAGTTTTAAGAGAAACATGGTAGCAGCCTCATCCAGTACAATGGCAGTGAATGGTGACCACGGATAAAACGTTAAAAAGAGAACACAAAACAAACACAAAATGTCTCCATCCTGCTTGTGTGGTGTAATCCAAGTGTCCGCAAGCCGCGACATTAAAATTTAACTGCAAAAGACGCCATTTACGCCATGTTTTTAGCAGAAATGTCAACTGTAGCATGTAGCCGGTAGGATGTAAACATGGTGTCGATCTCGCGAGACTTCCGCATGTGTGTCCATTAAGATATATACGAAGTCTGCTTTTTAATAACGTTTTATCCGTGGTCACCATTCACTGCCATTGTACTGGATGAGGCTGCTACCCCGTTTCTCTTAAAACTCCAGGATTGTTTTGTGAACTGAAGACCTTCACCCATCATCACATCGGCATAGTGGTGAGTACATACTGAGTGGCTTATTCTCACAAAGTGGAATATCGCTTTAAGGTGCAACACCAGTGAGTACAGTACTGTGCAACCTCCTGATACAAAACCTGACTTGGCTAATGGCTAATTTGATGCAGAATTCTTGAATGAAGTAGCACTTCTGATTTTGTCCTGGATCCTCTACCAAATTGCCTTCCCCCTTTATCATTCCAATGAGCTTCCTGTTCAGTTTGCACTTGTGCAAGACTGCCCTGCATATTTACACATGCTGGCATTTCTTACTGCTACACTTTTGTAAGTCCAATGTCGGTCGTGACACTGTTGGCGCTCGAGGCAAGCTCATGCAAACATGCGCTGCAAAATATTTTGTGCGTATCTGAATCAATTTCAGGAGATGTGAGTCAAGCATGATAACATATTTGCTTCTGTCTGCGTCCTGTGTCACTGCAAGCCAGCTGTCCTCGAGGCAATTGCCTATATTACTTCTCTGCCAATCATCATTTTGTGTGTCAGACTGGATAAGAATATCAGCTAAGTGCCAAAATTTGTCACATGTAGGACAGATATGTGTTAATGTGTACATGCTTGGTGGAAAAAAAGGACAGAGTTGTTGTGCGGTAGATAAGGGTCAAACCTCAGAGGCTGCATTTTGTTTCTCACTCTGTCTCACACACAAAGTCGTACCCTCACACACTCACTCACACACACAGCAATCAGTCAAACAGAGTCAACTCTAACATTGCTCTCCACTTGGCGAGTTCAGCCGCGTTTGTGTAATATTCTCCCAATAAACTGAACACGCCACCAGAGCAGAATTGTGCGTGACAGAGAGGGAGAGAGGTGGAGAAATAGGTGCAGATACAAGAACAGAAAAACAGGATTTAGTCAAGAAACACTTAGTTTCTGTGTTTTCTGCAGTTCTGTAAAAGAGGCAATCAGCCTGCATTGATTTCCCAGCATCCCCTTGTGGTTTAGTGCAAGCCAAATTAATGGCAGATTACAACCCTTTAGCTCTTTCTCACAGCCTTCGTTTTGCTTTTTCCATTTCCTTCACATTCGAAAGTTCTGTTTTTTCCCCATTCGCTTTCTCTTCTAATCTTTGTACTCCCAAACATGTTTCTTTGCCTGCCTCTATATTAGCTGCCTTTCCACTTCTCTCTTTTCAACTACTGCACTCTACTAATCCTCCGTCCCTTTTGCAAGTTTTAAAACATGAACCTTAGTACCAGCTTCGTTTCTGCCATAAACATGAGGAGAAATCTATTAAAAATCAGGTTTGCTAATAATTGAATGTGGTTTCATTTGGTTTTAATCTCTGTCTTTGTATCTGTGCAATAGATGGTGGGAAGAGCAATAGCTTTCCTTGTTTCCTCATAAACATCTTTTTGAGCACGTAAACATTTTTCTGAGTATTTTGTGGCAGAGTGGAGAGTGATTTTTCAGTGAAGCCTTTCTACAAAGTTCTTGTGTGGGATTGGGTTATGAATCCACATGACAGGGCTTAGACAGAGCAAGGCCACTGTATACACACACACACACACACACACACACACACAATGACACACACAGGTTCTCTTTCTTTCCCTCCCTTCCAGTGTCTTATACACACAGCATGTAGAAACCAGTAGGATTATCCGCTGACAGTGCAATTTCCAACAAGAACAACAGCAACAATAACAATAGCTCTGGCTTTTATGCAGCAGTATTCGAGCAGTGAGCCTAGTACACCTCGGTGTGTGTGCGTTTGAATTGTGTGTCCGTGTGTGTGTTTTTTCAAGGGGACAGAAGAAAAATGGGCAAACAGAGACAATGGCAGGGGATACAATTTACATTGTGCTATCCTGCATGTGTCCCTAGAGGGGTGCAACTGCAGGAACCGAGACCTCTCCTGTGTGTGTAGGTGTGTGTATGTATAGAGGGTAGGATACTGTAGCAATGGGATGACTGGGTGTGTTGTGGGTAGTGTGTGCGGACACATGCACAAAAAAGGAGGTAGTGTGCATGTTTACATTTATACACAAGGGGACGTGAGCATGACATCACTGCAAACAACTTCTGCCCATCGCACAAACTTCTCTGCTCATATATCATACAGATGTCACCAGTCTAAAAGTCCTTCGTTTTTAATGCAGATCTGCTTTACTGCTGCACTTTGGCTCGGTCCCCAAGTGGATTTGATATAAAAGAGGAAAAGTTTTTTTTTCACCAATCCAAACAATAAAATAAGCAGACAGTTTCGAGGCACCACAACTTTTTGTGTCTCCTTAGAGAAATTTGGTTGTACCATGTGGCCTTCAGGAAATAATTGCTTTTCTTACTAAATTCATACAGTGGATACTACGGAAAAAGTGGTTGCTAAAGTTGTAGTGTTTACTGTTGCATCCCAGTGCCAGCTTCTAAACCAGTGGAGGACTGTTGTGACTGACAGACTTAGGAAGTGGGTGGATGTCTGTGGGTCAGCTCTGGAGATTTTTTTAAATTGCTGCCACTATATGTTCATTTGAAACTCTGTATTGTGGTGTGCCTCATGGCTCTATCCTGGGTCCTATTCTGTTTGCCTTGTGCATGCCTCCCCCTGATAATTAATAGGTTTAAAGGTATGTCCTATCTCTGTTATGCAGATGATATTCAATTATAGGGCTACATCTTGTTTAAGCGTCAAAACATATATGTGTGTATCAGGTATATACACAGTGTGTTTTGGTGAATAACACTGAATGTAACATAACTAATGTTTGTTTAGAAGAAAACTCCTTTAAAGTCTTTAAAGTCTGGTAAGGTTTAGGGAAAGACTGTGGTCAAAATAAGAACTTTGTTAAGTTAAGGAAAACATCATGGTTTAGATTTGCTACTACCACAACTTTACTACTTTGTTAAGGTTAGGGGACCTTTAACTAAGTTGATTATGTAATATAATGCATATTTAAGTGCTCAGTTTCCATCATAAGTTTCTCACTCCAGGCTTAAATCTAAAGGAGACTGTATGTTGAAGTTGTTTCTCCCACAGTTTAAACCTTTGGATTTAAGATCTGTGGACATGTTAAAATAATAACTCAAGACTTGCCAGTTTAAACTGGCTTCTGTTTTATTTATTTATTTAGATTATTTAGATTCTGTCTGTCTGTCTGTCTGTCTGTCTGTCTGTCTGTCTGTCTGTCTGTCTGTCTGTCTGTCGCTGTAGTTTTTATTGCTAAGCACTTTGCAATTCCTGCTTTTGAATGAATATAAACATACAATTTTATTTAGCTTGAGTTTTATAATGACATTAACCATAAACAGCGAAGCTGTGCACACAGAGAACGTCATGTTGCGGGTGGTCCTGCTGTTGGCTCCACTTGTGTGATCTGTCATAAACAGCACTTCTGTGGTTGCTGATATGCAGACATAAAAGTGCTGATTGGCCAGTTGTCAGTGCTGTCATCTCGAGCATTTCAACTCTCCCCCCTTGAAAATGATGGACTGCACCGTCTCTTCCATATTAATACTGACTGACTGAGTACCTGCTCATTCAATCTTGGTCACTCTGGTCTGCTGAAATGGGAATAAAATGTAAAATGTCCTCAGAACAGTTCTGAATTGTAAGTCAGACTCATTGTGAATGAAAAGTCAGATTCATTCGTCATTTTGGAGAACTGTCATCACGTCTCCTCTGACAGGCTTTCAAGTGCAACTCTTGAGTACTGAGTGTGTGTGGGTGTGTGTGTGAGAGAGAGAGAGATAGAGAGAGAGAGAGAGAGAGAGAGAGAGAGAGAGGAGGAGGAGGAGGAGAAAATCTTTCACTCTGCAACAAACATATATGTAAAGTGCACGCAGTTTCATCAAGGCATCCACGCTGTGTATGAATGATGAATGTACTGTGTGTGTGCTTGGATCTACAAACACTTGTTATGTGGGACTGTGTGGTCTGTGTGTGTGTGTGTGTGTGTGTGTGTGTGTGTGTGTGTTTGCGGAGGCCTAATGAAGAGGGAGAAAAGTCTCAGAAGGATTTAGAAATCCACTTGGGAGCCTTAAAGACGGCTTGTTAGCTAAGTAACAATGCTTCAACACACACAAATACGCACAAGGAAGCTTTTTGCTTTATCTCTCTCTCTCTCTCTCTCTCTCTCTCTCTCTCTCTCTCTCTCACACACGCACACACACACAAAGACACACACACACTATATTTGAAAATCCTATCTTAGAAAGATTTGCTCTTATTGTAAATTAAGCTCATATTACTGTATCTGTTGTTTATTTCAAACTCATCAACACCCCCCCACTCTCCCATTAACGACCATGAAAGCTCATAACGAATATGCCCCAGGTCATAAACAACCTGTCATATCCCTTGATAATAGAGCCTGCTATGACACACAAACAGCCAATCCTTTAACAGACGAACCTCGTGTGTGGGCTCATGAACAGCCTATCATATCCCTGGTACAAGTGACCCATGAACAGCGAGTCATTGAACAGGTTTACTTTTTGATTTTTCTGGAACTTTGCTGTATGTAGACTGCAGGATTTGTCCCAATCAAGACCAGTAATACAACAAACTTATTTCATCACCTCAGCCACCTCCACCCTTTGGAGTACACAACATGTCTTCTGTCACCACCTACATAGTCGATAATTATTGATATCAATGGAAACTACACTATTGTGATAGACTTTTCAGCTATACTTTTCAGTCCTGCTTATCAGCAGAGAGTAGGCCATGCACATTGTAATGGAGGAACCAAAGTATGGAAAGCCACTTGCTTCAGTTGAATGACCATCTATAGGAATTTTAGCTGATTAGCATAAGGCTACGAGTAGGAGACACTCCAGATTGTTGTTCTTTGGCTGGTTAGCATTGCAGAAAAGGTGGAGCTGGGTTTAACTAGTTTTGCCAAACTACCTTCTGTAAGCACCCCTGATGTGTCAACACAGTGGTCTAATTGAAATTAATTAGGAGGAGGAGGAGGTTTTAACCCCTGACAAATTGATAGTGTGAACATGGGATAAGAGAGGCTTGAATCAGGGACCAATTGCAAGCAGTGTGTAGGTGACAAGGAAAAGCAGAGTGTGAATGAAACAAAGAATATGAAAAAATGATGATAGAAAGTTTGGCTTTCAGTGCTGCCAGTCAATAATGTGAGAGGCCTTTATTAGCTGCCAACAAAAGTTGTGGTTAATGAGCTATAATTAAGAGGGTTGAACTGATAGGTCTTAGTTTGTGAATAAGTGCAGAAGAGAAGCATGTACAGGACAAAAGGTACAGACTTTTTCAACCAGACAAACCTTTTCCAGGAACTGAGGAAATGGGTACAAGTAGTTCCTGGGCTATAATTGTGATAATATAATTGTGAACTTCCATTTTGAAGCCTAGAGTTTGACATCACTGAGGTTACCATCTTGGTTTTTTGCTTGGTTATGCAATACTGACGAGAGTGTGGGACTTGTGGGCACTGCGACATGCTTGGTTAATGACCTGTCAATCACATGATAGTCCCGCCCTTGAAGAAGACTTGAAACTAGTGACCAAAACCATAAACTCATTGGGAAAATGTTTTTTGAGTTAATAAATCAAGTGGGAAGTAGGCTCATTTTGCAATTAGGATACATACAAACCTCTTTTTGCCACCAGTGCAGAAAAGCGAGAGAGTGAAACAGGAATAGAGAGAGTAAGCAAAAAGGAGCATGAAAACATGTTCAATGGAGAATGTGGGGACAAACAAGGAAATGAGGTGATGCTGGGAAAAGCTGTGAAATGATTGGCATCTCTGATTAGCGTCATAATAAACCTCACAGACAGTTATGTGATATGTTTGTTACATGTTAAATGAATGAGTAAAAGGGTAAGTGTGGTTAAATTAGCCCCTGCTCATTGTTTTGTGATTACTGTTGATGAATGAGTCAGATTTTTTAAATATATTAAAAATGTTTAAATATATTCAAAGTGTTGTCCCTAATGGCAATTTAAGATTAAATAATGTCTAAGTAGTGACTGCACTAACAAAGCTAATGTTAAATTGTCATTGGGGACAACTTTAATGTATTCAGTAATTATCAAAGACTCAAAACAAGGTAAAGTATTACCATTCAAATTCTGTCAGACATACAGTAAGTTGTTGACAATCTGTATGTTGTGTCAGTGCTTCCAAGCCTTTTTGCTTTGTGATCCTTCAAAATGAAGCAATTTCTACTTATGACTACTTGTCACAGTTTGCATATACCTGTAGCTATAAGCACAGGTGAGACCAAGTCATTGTCTTTGCACTCAAGTCCCAATTCAAGACAGGCAAGTCTGAACTTCTAAAGTTTGAGTTTTGAGTCCTAAATCAGTCATAATGTTCTCTTCACAAAACGTAATGCCATTTAAATAACAGAGCATTGACTTACCATTTATTGTGCTAGTTGTTGCATCTCCATCTGTAATTTAAAATATGCACATTTTGTACACTGCCATTTGTTCTCTGTTGACCACCACATAGTTTTTGTACACAAACAAATATCTTTGGTATATTTTCTTCCAACTGGAACTCTGTTGCACATCACATCACAATGCAACTTATGCCATCGCAATGCAACGCATCACGATGCAACACAACCCATCGTAACTCAGTATAATGTTATGTTCTCTCTTGCAACTCTGAGTTGCAGGAGAGAACCTTTACTTTTTAATCTTTTGGGCTTTGGGGACGTTCAAGTATTTTCAAGCCAAGTGAAATGATGAGTCGCTGGTGTTAAAGTCCAAGTTGAGTTGCAAGTCTTTTTGATTTTTGTCAAGTTTAGTCTAAAGTCATCAAATTTGTGACTTGAGTCCAAGGCATGTGACTTGCGTGCAAACTTCTGTCTGTAAGCTGTGTGTAGTCCAACCAAATTGTAATTTCAGGTTGTTTTGTTTTGTTGTTTTGTAGTGTCTAGAGGCTTGAAGTGGCAAAACAGAAGTTGATAGAAAATTCAGAAAAGGCTGGGTGGTTTTCCATCTCTCCTGTCTTGATAATTACTTCACGACCCCTCAAATTTATCATGTGACCCCTGGATGTCCCAGCAGCCAGGTTGGGAAGCAATGTTTTAAATAATACAAAATCGTAATTATACTCCAACCAGCTGGTGAAGGCAATTTAACAACTTATTTCACACTCCTATAAGTAACCACACATCGACTACAAATAAGGATGCAGTGATACAGCCTTTTCTTCCCTGACACTGATTCCTATACTTATTACTCAGGACCCGATCCAGAACCATTGTTCTCTTTTTTTGTAGAACTCATTGGGACAAAAAAGGGCAATATTATGCACCACGGATTGCTGAGACATGAAAAACTGAGTTGTGTTGCCCGTCATGACTGAATAAACGTAAGTTATGGTTGATAACAGCACTGGTGGGTAGAATACTGAAAATCTATACTCATGTCAAAGTACAATTACTCCATTCCATTAAAAATTACTCAAGTAAAATTAAAGATTACCATTTGAGAAACCAACTCAAGTAAAAGTAGCTTTAATGTTGGCATTAGGTTGGTTAATTGCTTTCTAAAGTACACCAATTTAAAGGCCCAGTCGCGTCAAACATTAACATTACATATGAAAAATCAACAAAGCTAACATTACCTAGCTGACTACATTTTCCCCTACAGTATGTGCAACTTACATCAATGTACCTGCTGAGTTTTTAAAAGCTGAGATCTTTTCTGGAGGCACAGCAAGTACTTCATGTAACTGTTGTCTTGTTTTTGGTTTTGGTATTGGCCAGATGAGGTCAGGGATTGTTGCTGGAAGCAGCCTTGTGTTCTGGGTTTTGCTCCTTCATCATTGCATCATGGTCAAAAGATGGGTGGTGTTTATTTTTCCTCCAGGCAGCGAGCAACTTGTAGAGGTGTTCCCTGCTTAAAAAGGTCAGTATTAAGGCCAGTGCAGATCAAGTGCATCCCAAACACAATGCAAGTATAGGGTTAAAATGTGAGACATCAACAGCAGACATCTATATGCCCTGCTTGTCACTCTAACATCCACTGGCTGGGATGTAACACAGAAACTGCTGATATTACCATATTTCTCATCTCCCTGTGAAGGAGACAAGAACAACAGTAATCCTACAGGGTGTTGCGACAGCCCGCTAAAATGACAGACGAATGCCAAACACCCCAACAAACTCATGTAAACAATAGGTTTTCTACTCCAAAGTCAATTCTCCCTCGTGCAATCATGCAAGACCCCTCATCAAAATAATTACAGCTATTACTTTCTCTTTTCTCTGGATATCATTAACGTCAGTCTCTCCCTCGTTCTGATTCTATATCCGTGTATTTGTTTCCTTCACTTGTTCTTTCGTCGTCTTTTCCCCTTTCTTGCTTCTCTGTTTCACATAAATTTACATTCCCCATTCCCTTTTTTTTTATTGATTCTGTTCTCTTATTTTCTGCCTCTTCCTGTTATTTCTCATCTCTTCAGGCCTTTTTTTCCCAGAAAGCCACAACAATAAAAGGAACGGAAAAATCACACCTTGGCTGTAAGTTTGTGTTTTTTTCCTTTCTTTCCCTCATAGTCGTCCGTCTTCCCAAACAATATTACAAAAGCAATTCCACACCAGTCAATAGGCTCCAGGATTGGCTCTCATCCGCCTTGTCCCATAGGGGCTGCCATATCATCAATACAGATTTATACTGTAGCCTGGTAGCTAATATACACAAATGCCAATACGCTCGCTCTCTCTAGCCGGTAAAAATACATGGAGCAATCTGGGCCAATTTTATGAACAGTACTAAAAGATTGGCAGTGGAAAGAAAACAAGCCAGAGAGACAGCAGCTGGGGAAAAAAGAGAGAGAAGTCAGGATAAATTAACCCAGGAAAGTTGCAGGCAGGCAGAAAAAGAATGCAGATATACACAATCAGCTGTTCTAGAGGAATTGTCCGCCTGGTCCTCATATAAGGGGCACGCCACCATGTTGGAGAAGTGTCAACAAGCTTCAAGCTAAAATGGTGCCTTTGTAACTCAAGCAGCAGCAAGACTTAACTTATCAAAGTTTTAAAAAAACTTACTTGACTGTTTGTTTCATTATATGCACCAGGTAGTTGCTAACTATAGTCAGGTTTCAATCCTAATTTAGTGCAGATTTTTCCAGAAAACTTGCAAAAGAAAAAAAGTGAGTAGATGCACATTTCCATCCAGTACCGTTATCTGAATATTAGGAGTTAGACTAATATTCAGCTGGTGGGTGTCATTAAACCACTGCAGGAGAAGGCATTATAAGATTATGTATTTAAAAGAGCACAAGTCAAATTTCAAGCGATGCAAAACCATGTAGAGAACATAATGGAAGTGTGGTATTTTTGTGTGTTTCATGCATAATTTCCAGGAGCGTTAGGGTTTCTTCATTGGACTACATAGATCTGATGTTTCGTCTGCCACATGTCTTCAATTGAGCAAATGCTTCAAGTAGGTCATTATAGCCAAGTTTGTCTCCATTGCATTTTGCTGCATTTTTTATAGATACAATTTTTATATTTCAGTCATACATAAAAACATTTTTACAATATTTAAACTTTTTTTTGCAAATCGCAAGTGTTCTCACTCCATTTTTTGTGTGTGCCAATTGAAATGTGCATGTGTAAAAACATGTGGATGGAAACACACTTAATGTGTTTCTGACATTTGGGGGTAGGTAACTACAGTAGCATACACAGTAAACCCCAGCTGAACTTCTGTCAACTTTCTCCTTTGTTTTTCCTGCTTCTTGTACTTATGCTATATGCTATGTGCTAGACTTGAAAATGTATCCAAGTTTTGAAGATGATGAAAAGATGCTGGGCAACCTGTAAAGGCTATATATGAGTCACATCTTAGGCTGTGCTAGTTAACTAGATAGCTAAAGATTGATGTAGGTTAGGTAGTTATTAAACTAGCATTTTGCTAACAATAGCTAACTTAATATGTGACTGTATATGTCACTTTTACAGGTCCAAAACTTCTGTTAACCATCTTCAAAATGTATTTTTCTTTTTTTAAAACGTAGACAACCCTTGCACATTGCATTATCTAAGTACAGGAACTAGAAAAGATAAATACTAAGCAAAGTTCTGCTGGGAAACCAGCTTGCTCAGCTGTTACTGGAGCTCAGAACAAAAAGGGTTAGGACTGAGAATGGGTCAATTGCTTAATCAGAGCTTTTGACTGAAAACAGTTGCCTGATGTGTGTAGAAACAACACCGATGAGAGCGCTGAAAGATGCTAAACAGCTCCATAGAGCTGAGGGGAATTGCAGTCAGGTGATCATTTAATGTAAGTTCATCAACATGAACAACCCCCCTTCGCATCACACAGTAATTTTTTGTCACTGTTGATATAAAATAACCATAAGTGCAGCTGTCTGTGCCAGTTTTGGCTTGTAACGTGAGCACTTCACCGCCGCAGTGAGGATAAGATAAGACAGCAACATTACAGTCATCCCTTTTGTTGTCACCTGTTTAACAAAGTGGCCCTGTATATTTTGCTAAAGATAAATGTAGACTCTATCATATCCAGGAATCATGATGTTCAAGAACCTATGATTTCACTGTGTCATGTATCAATATCATTTAGTATAAATACATGCCTGGAAAAAAGCATTTATCTGATGTATCTGATATATCTTGTTATAAGCACATGTCTTGAGAGGTGTGGTTGTAAAATTGTGATAGTGACAGTGATAAATTCCACTTTAATGTTTTGTTTGAGTCACCGCTCACATTGAGCAACAACTTCACAGCAGGTTCACGTTTCAAATTGTTTTACTGCTTCATTGCTTGAAAGGACAGTTCACCCCAAAATCAAAAATACACATTTCCCTCCTGGCTTAAAGGGCTGTGTATCCATCTAGATATTTTTGGTGTGAGTTGCAGAGTTTCAGAGATATCAGCCATAGAGATGTCTGCCTTCTCTCTAAAGTAGTTCCAGTAGATTCTAAAGTAGATCTGGTCAATTCTGCTGCAGAAAGAAAGTAGTTCTTCCATGAAACTGCTCACAAGAAAGTCTCTGGATTATTTTGAGCAAGTGGGTTGCTTGAACATGATTTTTGGAAAGAGACTTTGCTGTTGAGTTTTTCAAATGTATATCTTGATGCTTTGAGCACTACAGGACACTGTGTGAGGCAGCTGGATTCGCTAGATCACAAGATCACATAACAATCCAACTTGCCAGGCTCCAATCTATCCATTTCTGTTCGCATCAGAGGTGGTGCAAGCCAATCAGTATTCTCGGTGGGACTACAGGCCTGGTTTCAGGTGCACCGACAGCGAGATGCATCTGTGGAAACGACTCATGTCAAACAAACAATGGCGGCTCCTGAAGAGGTTGGCGTAGAAAACTCCAATGGCATCAGTTATATCAGAACTGGGGAGTATTTCTTCATTGAAAGAAGAGCAAAGAACGGCACTGAAGGCTTTTATTAGTGGAAAAGATGTTTTCGCTCTTCTTCCAGGCGTCTTTAGCTTCAGTTTGGTGGGTTGATCTGATTTGTTGAAGTTAGCCTGTGTTAGACATGACAAATGGTTCATCCAATCACCTGCCAAGTGTTTTTTTTTTTTTTTTTAAGAAAACGCCCGCCCTTTTCCAAACTGTTTCTATGGATGGCCTCCCAGATGGTTCTGTGTAACAAACCATCTGCCGTATCAGGTTACCACAGGACTAGTGTCCTCGAGTTCCATTATATTAAAGAAAAGGCAAAAATCTTTATGGACGATATTTCTGAAACTCAGCAACTTAAACCAGAACAGTATGGATGGATACAAAGCACTACAGACCACAAAAATATATAATATAAAAAAATATATATATATATATATATATAAAAAAATATACTGTCTCTGTAAGATAAAGCCTGTTTTTCCTCGACTTATTTACACATCTGACTGACCGTGAGAGATTAACCTCCCTCTGACCTTCATGTCATGGTGTGTTTTTATGTGAGCCTTCCTATCTTCAAAATGCCATTTTGGTCTCAGGTAACAGAGGCAGCTTTATTTTTGTTTTGATGATCACACTGGCAACTGTCCATTATGTGGCAGGGAAAAAAGAGCACACTGAGGATGTATCCAGCTGTGATGATAGCCTCGAATTGTGATTTACCTTTTGCTAACACACACACAGATACACACACATGTGACAGGAAATTATTGACTTTGTAGACTGGGACCAGATGCTACTAACATGTGCTGGGGTGTGTGTGTGTGTGTGTGTGTGTGTGTGTGTGTGTGTGTGTGTGTCATAGTGAGAGTGTATGTTGTGGGGGGGCAGCTTAATGAGGCTTTGTAAAGCAGGGGAGCCAGGAAGGGATAAAGGGTGTGTGTCTGTGGAGATGTGTGTGTAGGAGGTAGGGAGGACTCCCTTTGCAATAATATCACCTTGTCCAAATGGACCATTTTCAGAGCTGTAATGGACACACACACACACACACACACACACACACACACATACACACACACACACGCGCACGCACACAGAGGGAGGCTTGCTCCTTAGATGCACAGCTAACAACAGCAGGATCACAGTAGGAAAACATAACTGGGATCTGAAGCAGGAAGGGAGAACAGATGGAAGGAAACATTACACACCCCACACACACACACACACTCACACACAAAATAGCAGTCACTCACAGACACATAAACACACAAACACACACACACACACACTGACCTCCTTCTGACTCCCTCACTGTTCAGAAACTTGCAGCCTTGTCACCGGCTGTAGCTGATAGCATCTACCTTCTTGTGAGTGTGTGTGCAGGTGTGTGTGTGTTTGTTACCTGCACACAGCTGTCAATGTGCAGGTTACAAAGGCACCTTCTACAAGACGATGCATCCCATAGTCTTGCCATATGTGAGCTCATTGCAGCTCAGTGTCTCATTGTGTGTAAGGTGTCATGTTACAGTCATGTACAGATGTAGCTGTTATAGACTCATTTTTTCTGCCATTCTAAGAGGAAGCATTTAGAGAAATAAATTTTGTTGCCTTTTTTTAGCTGCATATTGTGTGCTCATACAGTAATGCAGCAGAGACTGCAACTTTTCAGTGAAAGATGCTTGAATTATGCTTTTTAATATAGAAATCTAAGTTGGACTGAATTCAGAAGTGTCTCCAGTGTGGCAGCTGGAGCGCCCTTGAGAAAAAAACAGAAAAATATAAAATGCATTGTCTCCATTCCTTTTGTGTTTGTCATACATTACTGCTCTTAAGAAATAACTCAAGCCTAAAAGACACAGAGCCGTACTTGGCTCAACTCTCTTGACCACTCAAACTTGTCTGAATACTTACTTAAACATTAAATGCGGTGTATTATCAATCTTCAAGTGAGGTCATTTGTTCATGAAAAGGACATGGGTCATTAATTTAACAAAGTTAAAGGCAAATACTCTGAATCTGAAATACCAGTTCACACGATCCAGAATAACATCTTAAATTGTATTTAAAATAAATGCCCCTTTCTCAGGACTTCATAAATATTTAAGGCAGTCTATGTGCCTTTGTATTAATATCTCCTAAAATTAGGTCAGAAGTCAGACAGCTTTGTAAATGTCTGCTGGTGTTTTACAAGGTCGTACATTTGGCTGCACCAGAGCTTAGTCAAAATTCAATTTGCATGAGTTGTTAAGATGCACCAAATAAAAGCACAAAGACATGGAAACAAGATTTGTAAGGTGAAATGCTTTTAAAGTAGTATGAAATTATGTTTTGACCACTTGGGGCCAGTGGAAGAAGCTGAAAACATATTCACATACACTGATCTTAGGCATGCATACTGATACCATTATCAGAAAATGTCTCTCTTACTGCCTAAAATGCAACATCAGATATCTGCGAGTACACAAGGCTGTGCACCAGTCTGTTACCATGCAATGTATTAGCCCTGAACCAGGACCCTGCTACCTCCCGGCAGTGTCTTGTATGTTAAATTTCATGGTCAGTGGAGGAGAGAAACACCAGCTTTCCCTCAGCATCAGATTGCACTGTAAAGTAACTGCAAAGTGTTATTGTTGCCCGTGGTAAGCTAAAGGTCTCTGTGGTCTGTGACAGGAGGAGAAATAATCTAGTGGACTGTGTATTTCTCAGTCAAAGTTTCTTCGGCAGTTGCCGGGGTTTTAGCGGAGCAAAGGCTGACACTGCAAACCTGACTGACTAAGTTACTGACTGACTGATCAATCAGTGCCGTGAGTACCCAGTGTTTATATTGTACATAATCTCTGTTACTGAACTGTGAACAGATGCTGTTGTTTAAATTTAAATTCACTTTATTTCCTGATTTGGTTTATTTTTGTGGGGATCCATAGTAAAATTGACCAAAATGACCTTTGACATTTTGCACTGTGTCTACACATCACCAATCTATCTGCATGGGTTGCTATGGTAAAGATGTAGGTGTCAGAAACTGCATATGGTGGTGACGCAGCTTTTTAAACCAGAAGCAGCTTTGCCTGTACAGAAGCTCAGTCCCCCAAGGAGCTAGCAAATAGTTTATTTCAATGTCTGTCCAGGGACTCTTGTTCTCAGTGTTGTCCTCCATACTGCTCTGCCAGTAATAGCATGATATTGCTCAGCCACTCTGATTCACTTCCGTAACTGGATTTGATGTCGTCATTATGTGTGGCATTGCGAGTGACTCAAAAGAAATCAGTTTGAAATCAGTTTTGAGCAGCTGGCCTGAAGTGCATTTGTACAGATCCAATTTGAATCACCTTTCAAACCACCTCCAAATGTGGTTTGGGTCTGATTTGCAGAAATAGCATCTCATGTGGTTTTTTTTTGCTGTCAAGTTTTTCCAAAGCAAATTTGCATACAATCTGGATATACCAAAAAACTGATTTAGTCTGGCAGGCTGAACAAGAACTAAATACTCCATTATGTTCACCAGCTATTTGTTAACTTTGTCCTTCTGTTGTTTCAAGCAGGTATAGCAGCAGATAGTTGGTTTATCTGATATTTTTTTGTGAAAACAGCAGCCATTTACAGCTTGAAACAAGAATGATGAGAGCAGTGAGACTGAACTAAATCAGTAAGGACACCCCCATAAAACCAAAACAATGGGCCTTAAATACACCACAGTGTTTTGTAGAACTGGCAGCTGCAGTGAACTGTTTTATCTCTGTAGGTTTGTTACTATGAGTGACCCCTTTCACATCTGATCCATTGTTAAGATCACTCTGTGTGTCAGGTGACTGATGGCATCCAATATGAAAAAAACCTTTGGTTTCAATGATGGATAATCTAAAAACTGTTAAAACAAATGTGAATGGACAAAAAATAATGGTACTAAAAGGGTTCATTTGAATGTAGTGAAAGGAGTCCTGATATCCAGATGTGTTGGTTTTATCCTTCTTGGTGCGCCTTGGTCCTTTGCTTTAACATCTTATTTCTTCATTTGTCTTCCTTTATGCCTCACCCCCCCGCCCCCCCTCTGTCTCCCACCTCTCACCGTCTCACGCTTGCCATTATATTCATCTGCGCTTGCCAACAGGGAATAGCTGAGCCTTAATGACAATCCAGCCCATGTGTGCATGTGCATGTCTATGATAATGTGCATACGACATAATTGCATGTTTCCGGTGTGTGATGTATGTCAGTGAATGAGAATCAGAGAGAGGAAAAATGTGTTTGAAAGTGAGGCAAAGTGAAAGTGTGTATGTCCGATTGTCTGCCAAAGCCACAGCACAGTGTGTATAAGTGTGTGTGTTTGTGTTTGAGTCAGATCCAGGCTGGCTGGTCTTTAGGGTCCCAATGATGCCGGAACCAGACCTACCTTCACACACTTTCTCATAATTCCCTACTCTCTGTCTCTCCAAATACAGTGCCGCCTTTATCATCAGCTACAACAAATAGCCTCACACTCCCCAGAAAGACACACACACACACACACATACACACCACAAATCATTCTTGAGAGGACCGATAGGTGGCTAAGTTTAATTCTTTAACCCTTTAAACCCAAAGCACATTAATTACTTGACCCCAGCTTTAACCCAACCCTAATTCTAACCAATATCCCTCGTATTAGTCATGTCTGTTAAAGTGAAGATCGATAAAATCTCACTTTAGTAAACTTTCCCGCCTCTTAAGTCTGTCCTCACAGGGATAGAAGTACAAAAAAGCGCATGCACACACACAGACCGGTGGGAATCATTTCTGTGTGTAATTTTTCCCATTCGCTGCCGGTGGAGCGGCCTGTTTGATTGGTTGCTGCAGTGATAGATGCCTGGCCAGTTTTCTGATTACTACAATCTTCGATCTCCAGGGCCCAACATAATCAGAATAAATGTCCCCTACTGTAGAGGGAATAAAGGTGTATGTGCGTGTGAAAGGGAGACAGACGGATAGAGGAGAAAATAGGTATGAGTGTGTACTGTGTGACAGGGTGGTGTGAGTTTTTGTGGAACAGTGAGCGACAGATGGTGTGTGTGTGTGTGTGTGTGTGTGGGTGTGTGTGTGTGTGTGTGTGTGTGTGTGTGTGTGTGTGTGTAGCATTGATGTAGCAGGACAAATTGATTTTGGTTTGTTTTTTGGTACTCCCCCTCGCTTTGTTTTTTTTTCTTCTTGACAGTCAGGTATTTCTGGTCATTTTATGCCTCTTTAGACATTTTTTTAAATCTTTTTTGCCCCTGTCAGATGACCGCGTTGATGCCTGTGCCAATGAAGCATTTCAGTTTGATGATTGAGTGATAGAATGTTAAGTGATCCAGTTTTGAGTACGTCAATAAACTGTGGTGAGATGATAAAAGCAGTCATGCTCAATCATTTATCTTTTTTCTTCTTCGTCTTCTTTCAGCTGCTCCCCATTAGGGGTCACCACAGTGAATCATCTGTGCCTCCCTGTCTCACCCAACCTGACATGGGAATTGACACGCGCACATATGTCAGTGACACACATTGACATACAGTATATTATAAATGGACAAAATGAGAGCTCCCCAAAAGTGAAACCAAAGCATCTGGATCACCCCCTGGTGGTTGGCTGCCATATAGATCATAAATCCTGTATTCCCAGTGTTAAAAGATATAGTATGGGCACATCAAATAAAATTTCTCTAACACCGTTTCTGTCATTTTAGGGGGATCTTATCATGCTGAGGTTTCATTTATTGCTCTTATTTTTTTCTGGTGTTCATTTTTCTGTTCAGTTTGGTTTTAGTTTGTTGATCTCTCCAACGCAAGATGGCACCAATGTTATCCAGGATATTTTAGCTTCAGTTTCGTACAGTGTTGGGTCGTCCATTTTTATCTACAGTCAACGGATCCACATTAGAACGTGACCAATACTGGACTTTTGGGGATGATACTGATATTAGGGAGTATATAAAATCAGATGATATTATTTGTACAGAATAAAAAATACAAACACGTTTTTGCAATGATCTCTCATGTAGTTAGATTTGTGACAAAAACATTAATGGGGCCTGGATATTTTACAGTTAAACAATAAACTTTATTGTCCAAAATGGCATCAGGCAGATGAAACATCATAACATAATCATAAATAACATATAAAAACAAAGAGAACAAACAGTGGCGTGTCTGTCTAATTACATATCTTCACAGTCTTATTCTTCCCTCACCATTGACAACTTTGACATATTTTTTCCAGTGGAAGGTTGGGGACCAGTTAGACTGATAATGCTGTGATAGGCCAATATTGGGTTGATAATATCACTAGACAAATATAAATATATAGGTTAGGCTCTAATCACATACTTGATTTGGCATAGACTTATTAAGTTTCCCTTTGTAATGCAACCCTCCCCATTTATCTAAGATTTGAACCAGCCATTAGGAATGCAGTGGCCTGTGGGAGCAACCTGGGGTTCAGTGTCTTGCCCAAGAACACTTTGAAATGTCGACAGGAGGCGGCGGGGATCAGTCATGCCAATCCTGTGATCAGGAGACGACGGGCCTCCTGAACCACAGCCGCCCCATGCTCAATCAGTTAGTTTATCAGTTTAGTATTCATCTTACAAATGTGTCTTTTGCCATGGTAAAGGATGCAGCCTGTCTTCCTACAGGAAAGGCAAAAACAAACAAACAGACAAACAAACAAACATAAGTGTGATATATTTTTAAATCACTTGACAAATCTGAGGACTGAAGTGGTGTCCAATTTTCCAATCACTTCCAACACAAACTCACTATTTATTGTTGCTGTGCAGTTTCAAACTCATTTATCATGGACCACGAGTCAATTTTGGTATCCACTCAGAAACGATGCATGGTGAATGTTCAGGAAATAGCTCGACTGTCAGCTATTTCTCAACAGGCATTGAAGGAGGCCGGTTACCATGCCAGGCGACATCCATCATCAGCAAAACTGATTTGCAAGTTGAAAACACACAATTTGAGACCCCTCATGTTCCCCAAAAGTGGTTTTAAAACATTCTGAGAGGCATTTACAGGAAAAAGAAAAGACAACACAGTTTAGTTGTGTTCTTTTAGCAAGCTGTTCTCTGTCTTGTCTGAATTATCTTTGTATGATGCATGCTCAGAGTAACTCTCAACATTAAAAAATCTCACGCATTAGCAGATTTGTACCCCATTATTGCATGTGTTATATGAAGCCAAGAAACTACAGGCAAAAACAGCTTTTCATGCACTGGTCAATTTTGAGATTTTGTTCTGTTTTGCTGCCATAACATGAGACTAATGGAATGAAAATATCCAAAATGCACATTTAGTCATTTATTTTACCACACATTGTCTGTTTACATCTGCAGGTTTATCCTTAATTTACCAACAGTTAGTGTTACATAATGCCTCATGTGCACATTTAAACATACAATTTCAGATAGCTTCTAATAAAAAATAACTGTCTCAGTATAAGTAAACAATTGAGGATGTTTCATGATGGTATCTATTAGTTACCCATTTTTACCCTATTCACCTGTTACCTTGCAAAATCTATGGAATTTTACTGTAGATATCTTCAAAGGCTATTATAATACTCTGAGCTAGAAACCTCCACTTACACCAAACTTCCCTGTTTCATTCCTATTTATGTTATCAAGTTTTTTACACAGTGGTTTGTTCATATATCATCCAGAGCCTGATTTATATGACATTTTTATTCCTAAAAACATAGCTGTTTCAGCTGTGACAGTATTTTCTGATTTATGGACTCTTATATGTCAGCAAAATGAAACAAGAAATTTGAACCTGGCTTTATCTAGTGTCAAGATGTCTGTTCCGAAAATGTAAATGAGTGCATATTTAGTTAAATAATGAACACTTAATCATAACATTTCAGAGAAATGTCTTAATGTGCTGTAAGTTTCATGGTGATATATATTAGATTCACTTTCATGGGTGGAAGTAACTAATTACAAATACTCAAAATACTGTAATTAAGTAGTTTTTGGGGCACTTGTACTTTTACTCACACTTAAGTATGCATTACATGTTGTAATCTGCTTAGTTACTTTTAAAATCATAGTTGAGGACTGAGTACAATTTGAATTAATATCCAAACCTTTCATCTGCATTTTAGGAGCCAGTAAGGTGATCTGATCACCAATGAGCCAATAAAAATACTGACATACAAACAAGAAACAAAAAACAAAACTAAACACTACAGCAGCACACATTCGGAGTAAGGATATCAATGATTATTAATCAGTTAATTGCCATGAAGGATTTAACCAATTAATGACTTAAAATGACCAAAAAATGACCAAAAAACACAATTCAGTTATGTTGCACATACTGTTTCATTACATACACTGACACATTTACGTCAATAGATACGTTACATTAACACACATAGTAGCTTAGATCTCTAACGTGTTTACCCATGGTAGCTGGTAGACCACATTGCAGTCTACAACCTGACCAAACATTGACTTTTACACATCAAACTTCACCAAAACAACATCAGACAGGTTTTTAAAGTCACTGATAATCTGTTGTGATAACACACACTACTGACCCATTTTACAGGATAAATCAGAGTCATGAGCTGTCAGATGTTTGTTCAAACGGCTGCACTTTAAGAACAGTGGCCTCACGTAACCCCTTTTGACAACCAATGCTCTCTTTGTTAGATACTCACCTTGAAGCACCAAATCATAATCAGAGTACACAAAACTCTGGCCCTTTTTCTCATAAAAACACATAAAAGAGCAAATCCAACCAAACCAAATGTAATCATATATTTATAGGTGGCACTTATGCCTGTGTCAGAGCATAGAAGTGCCTGTGTGAAGTGAACTGAATGTACAATAGTTCTCACCCCTCCACTAACCATAGAAGAGCATCCTTTCTTGCATATATAAAATGTAACTGAATGTTCATGTCATTCAAACAATGATTGACGATGCAGAAAAAAACACGTACACACAAAAAACACTATCATGGTGAAAGATGTAACTTTTCCATATATACTTAAAAGCTTATTCATGTGTTATTTAATGCCCGTGAATTCCCTTTGACAGTGATCTTTATAAGCAGTGAACGGCAACCACCTCTGACCCATCTTTTTTAGATTTCAATCAAGCTCCTTGCATCACGGAGATCAATATTTATTAAATCGGTATTTATTAGCCTTGAATTGACTGTGGCGTCAACCTAAACATATTGAATTGATCAAGATATTGGAGTGTCACCGTGAACGCCTCAGTATTTATGGCACATGTATGAATAATGGATAGCAAAGGTCAGTCGTTGAAATAAGAGGTTGCAGGTTTAAATCTCATTTGTGAAAAGCATTTATTTTTATAATAAATGGTTCTTTATACAAAAATGAATCAATAAAGTAAGGGAAAAGAGACAATAATGAAATACTTTAGGCAGGTCGTTCCATAGTTTTGACAGCAAAGGCTTAAATGAAGCTCATCATCAAGCCTGAAGAACTCAGATTTTGCTCTTGTCTCCTGGGGGGTTTAAAGGTCAGGACATGCTTTCTGGGACCAGGCACAGACATAAAAGCAATCAATAAAATCTTAATCTAAAATGCAAACGCTGTGAGGCTGAAACTGACAAGACATGTTCCCTCATTCTTTACCTACAGTAGTGAGAATTGTGGCTGCAGCATTTTGCCCTAACTGAAGTTGAAGACACGAGAGATTCAAAATATGACAAAAATATGGACTGTAAAAAGCTCCTAATAGCCTGCTATACCTGTCAACTGGCAAAGCTGACGTTTCATTGACAGTGTGCATTGTGCAAGTGTACCTGCATTTGTGTATAGGTTTAATTAAGGCAACACTTTGAATCAATATTGGAATCATCTTTATAAAAGTGTTTTTTTCACTGAGACCTTTGGGAGCAGCACAAAAAGGAGATGTGGTGAGGGATAAAATAACGGGGAGTAGGAGTAGAAATGGGAAATAATAATGTAATATACTATTGATTCCTCTATTATTGATTTTAACAACCCAGCCAATCTTTCAAGAAAGAAAAACACATAAGAAAGAAGTAAAGTCCCTTTCTGTCAAATTCGACTTTAATTTTTAGCCCCAAACAGAAAATAAACTTTTTCAACAACCCCCATAGCATTTAAAAGTTTTTTGCAATTAAGCTGTCTGTCTCCTTACAGCATCCCAGGTTTTACTCACTTCCATTTCAACATTTTGAGGAGATGACCAATTTGTATCTCCTTACAAATTATAAAAAGGAAGCTTAATGGAATAGTACGAATTATTTGAAGTGGGGCCATAAGAGGTACTTATTGATAGTCAGTGTATAACCTACAGCAGTTGGTGGTTGACAGAGCTCCAGTTTGGAGAAGCAGAGAGGAGTGCCAGCATGGAAAGCAATGTACCGCTGTGGACAAGGTCAGCACTTAAACACATGTCTGATGGCATGATAAAGCGATTAATGTATTCTTAACATATCATACACTTCTACTAAACCATTATAGATTGTTTTTTAGATGCCCCTTTCTTTTATGTGGCTTTTTTTCTTATGCTACTTATACAATCAATGTCGTGTTCATCTGACATGTATACAAATGACCAATGAAGTTACAGGACCAACATTGTTGGTTGCTACCAAGACTTTACTAATATAAAGGCACTGTCACTGCAGAGAAATAAAATAAACTTGGTAAAAATGTTTTGCAGTTTCAGTTCCATTTTACAACATTTGCTATAGGAGGAAAGAGACAAAATAACACAAAGAGACTTACAGGGGGTACAAACAGACATGAGAGGAGGGAGGTTTCTTGAAATGTGAATTTTATCTGCACACCTGAAAGAAAAAAGAGGGCATGGCTGAGCAAGAAAAGTGCTTTTGTGTCAAGGGCTCAAGAAAACAGGGCTATTTCGAGACTATGTAACAGCATTTACTGGGTTGTTTGGTTTATTATGTGAGTGGAAAAACATAAATTACATAAGCTGTGAAAAATGATGTAATCATTTGCTGTTAGGCCCTGGTTTACCAGACTTATACAGTTTGGACACTGAAATTAGAGCATATGCTGGCTTTTTAAACATGAGTAAACCTTGCTAAAAATGTGAGTGATTGACCCTTTTCCTATTCCCAGTAGACCCATTTGCGTTTCTGTTTTTTTCTGATGTGCACTGGAAAGCCGAGACTCAACTCATGTGCAGGAGAGCAGAGAGAAAGAAGCTTTTAAAAGTCTCTGTGTGTTCAGCTCTCAGTACTTTTCTAGCTCCCAAATGAATCTCTATGGTCAATATACAGTATATAGTTTAGTTTCTCTCCTGTGTCACTGTTTGTACTTTCAGATGTGTGCCTGTCTCACGTTCACTTTCAGCTGCATAAGAGTCATGTTTATTTACTGCTGATGAAAACCCAACATTTACTAAATTTGACGCTTCATAATAAAAGCTTTTAAATGACAAAGCAGCTGGGGACTTTACTGTGAAGAATTTATAGAAAATGAAACACTCACCTTTTACAGCTGCGCGTCTCAAGACAAAACAATTTTTTGGACTGTCTGAGTTTTGCCTTTCTGAATGTGTATACGCAGAGAGAAAGTTGAAACAATCTATCATTCTTGCATTGGTTCGACTCATGAACTGGACCTTCAGGTATGAACATGCCCTTACTCTACATTCATTTCTCACTGGTAATGCTGTCATTTTTCACTCAGCTTGAAGTAAAATGGTCACACCACAGTAGCCTGATGGTACTAAGCTGTTTCAGCTACCATAATTACTGCTCCTCCTGGTGGATAGCTAAAACATTGCAACTGGTTTCCATGCGTGGTGCTAAGTGAACGTCATCAAGGCGGGGGAGATCACTGATCAAGTGTAGAACAGCGACCCAGCACGGATCAGCCACTTGTCGGCCTGGGCCCTGTCACCGTCAGTAATTTTAGATGGCTGGTTTATATACTGCAGTGACGGCCCAGAGACACACGGACTGAGAAGAGGGGGGCAGTGTGTGTATGAGTAAAAGAAACTCTTGTGAGATTAGTGTGTGTTTTTGTCATTGCTGTTTGTTACAATATGTGCACAGTTAGGAGTGTGAAAGAGGGAAGTGTTTTTGTGAGGATGTGTGTGAGCCGAAGAGAGTCTAGCAGAGAGGGGAAAAGTGTGTTTATGTCTGTGTGTGTGTGTGTGTGACAGTGACTCTAATTGCTCTTCACCTCTACTTCAAAAGCTTTTAGCCTGGTCAGCACTCAGCCAATCAGAATGCCCGCACAAAAGAGCCAGTCGGTGAGCAGAAGAGAGTCGAGGCGAGACTGTCTCTCAACTAACTGGATTACCTTCACACTCTCTCTGTCATACTGCGCTGAATACTGTGCTGCACAACTAAAATTAACTAAATTAAGTGACAAAAATTGTGACTTTCCATGATTTCTGTTCCCCTGTCTCTTCCCCAGCAGCCTGAAAGCTGATTGGTTTCATTGTGGATTTTTTCTCTCCCTCTGTTTTTTCAGTATTCCTCTCACCGCTCCCTCTCCTCCTCCCCCCCGTCCTCCTACTTTCACAGCACTCATTTCATTTGCATTGATAAGTATGTTTCTCAATTTGGGGAATAAAGAATAAGTGTCTTAAACTGCCTCCTGCTATCTAGACGCAGCTGTGAATAAGCCAGCTACAAAGCTGGAATAAATGCGTTTGCAATTACAGAGGAGAAAGGGAGAAAAAGAAGACAGAAAGCTTCAGCTGTCAGCGAGATATGTGCGCGCCTCATCTCTTTCGCTCTCGCTCACACAAATTCAAAGATGCTTCACTCTGTATCACTGTCAGAAAATAAACAAAATTGCAAAAGCGGTTTACATTTACAATACTTGGTGATAAAAATACAAGCATATCAAAATAATGAGATTTTTTTTCCAATGACCTTTTCAGTCAATCCACCATCTGTCACAGAGGAAAGGTGCATTCACTTTGTATGTGGAAATCTGACCGCAGGAGCGTTTTTGTTGTGACAGTACAGTAGCAACTAACAACACATTCCAGCACGTAAGCTGTTCTCAGCTTCCAGGTATAGCAGCAGAGAGATACTTCATAAATATAAAGGCTCCATTTCAAAGATTATATGGTTCCTTTTCACGGAAGACATTTCGACATGTCACAGTCGGAAAAGCACAGGTGTAAATAATAAAATTAACGATGGTTGAATTTCATTTAACTGCTCCTGGTATTGTGCATGTTGGCTCACTGTCACACTGTCGTGGCTTATGTGTTATTAGTGACACCTGTGGGTTTTTTTTTAGCCTGCTAAAGACATCACGATAAAGATAGAAAAGTTTTATACAGACATTTATGGTCCCCAGAGGATGAATCCCATGAACATCAACAGGTTGCCAATTATGGTTTTAACTGAAATGTCTTCACAAGTATTGGATGGATTGCCTTAAAATTTGGTACACACATTAATGTCCCCCTCGGAATGATATGTAATTTCTGGTGATTCTTTAACTTTTTATCTAGCACCATCATCTGGTCAAAATTAATACTTGTAATTTGCAACTACACACCTGCAATACTAATGACGTACTTTATGTTTAGCACTAATTAGGAAATGTTAGCATGCTGACAGGAAAATTTAACATAGGGTCACAGGTTAACATTTTGTCATTTCTGATTGGCTGCAAAGCTTCAAGGGAGTCTTGGGTAATATGAGCCACTCTCACCACACTAGAAGAGAGAGTATGCGAGCATATGCCCCAAGTCAGTACCACATAATATTTTAGCCCTGAAACTAGAGCTGGGCAATATATCAATATTATATCATATTGTGATATGAGAGTAAATATCGTGATAGATTTTACATATCGTTCTATCGTGATATGGTATAAGTGTTGTCTTTTCCTGGTTTTAAAGGCTGCATTGCAGTAAAATGATATAATTTTCATTACTGATAATTATTTATCAAAAAAGCTCATATTTTGTGAAAGCACCAATAGTCATCTGTACAATATTGTCACAATATCAAGGTTCTTGGTTAAAAATATTGTGATTTTCACTCATTTTATCGCCTTAGCTGCTTCCACCACCTCGACTACCCAACATGTAGTTAGTCACAACCTGCATGATCAATAGTTATCGATATCGAATGATATGAAACTTCTCTATCGTGATAGGTTTTTCATCTCTATTGCCCAGGCCTACCTGAAACGGGACCCTGGCACTTACCAGCAGCGTCCCACCAAATTTTATGGTCAGCAGAGGAAAGAAATGCCAGCTTTATCTTGGTATCAGATCACGTTGCAAAGTCCTTGTTATTGTAGCTAGGCCGTGGTAAGCAGAGAGTCTTTGGAATCAGTGTCAGGAGAAGGAATGGTTAGGTGGATTTTGTATTTCCCAGTCAGACTTTTAGTTTTAAGTTGATTTTAGATTTTAGTGGAGGTAAAGCCGACCCTGCAAACCTGATCAAGTTCTGAGTGACTGACCATCGGAACAATGAGTACCCAATGTTATTATTCTACACTCTCTGTTATCAAAACCCAGAGCTGATTTTTTGAATTGTCTCTTTTTTGGTATTGTGACCTGGATTGGACTGAATTGTTTTAGGATTGTGAGGAAAACAAAATGGACTCAATATCAAGTGGACTGAAGTCCGGTATCGCAAAGTTCAGGAATTGGTGTTGGGAAGGAAAAGTTGTATTTTGTACGATAAGAGGACTGGAGTGGAACTGGCCCAACTATGCATTTGAGCGAGCAGGTCATACCTAATCCCCTAAAAGACAATTGCCACAGCACACTGGCTCCCTATCGGCTGTCAGGCTTGTGGGTGGACTCACTTGGTCTCACAGCAAAAGTTAGGTTGAAAGGGGCATGCCAAAGCCATTAAATGTGAGCCAGTGATGAGGAGCGGGGAGGCCACTGGAGGGAAGAGTTGTTGTTTGTTTGTTTGACTGCTGCGTTGAAAGGACTGTGAAGTTCACAGTTTTCAGTGCAAGGTTTTGTTTTGGGTTATTGTACGCATGTTTAATGTCTATAAAATGAACTCTCAATGAAGCCCAAACAGAAAGTGGTGATGGACCAAGGAGACTGAGCTGGCTGAGTGACTGGTATTTGATTGAAGATGGAGCAGGGGGCTAACAGGGGAGCCCACACATCCAGTTACTGTTGGCCTGTTGGCTGGACACTTTGTTTCTCATCGTTTAATTTATGCATGGGCAACCCAGCCCTGGAACCCTGAACACAAGCATTTGCCAAGTTTCCCAGGTTGTGTTGCTGTAGCACAATACCTACCCCTGCAACAGCCTCTTTACGCTGCTGCTGTCTGGCAAGAGATACAGGAGTATCCACTGCTGTATTACCTGATTACAGAAAAGATTCTTTCCTCAGGCTGTAAGACTACTGAACTCATCAGCAGCAGTTTTTTGTTTTGTGAGTCTAGACATGTTGTGTGAGAAAGTGCCCTGAGATAACCTTCATTATGATTTGGTGCTATATAAATAAAATATTGTCTTTTCTTACTTTGCCATGTTCAGTGTCACCACACAGTACTGCCTGTATGGTGACAGTGAACATAGTAAACATTATACCTGCACATGGTAAAACCTAAGTATCAGAAACTAGCGAGCACCGCTCACAAGATGCCTCTTTGAACACATCATTCTCACTGGATGAAGTCTTTGCAGTAGATCTTCTTTGTTCTGTAGAACAAACCTAAACCCAGAGCTGGTTTCACTCAAATATATGAATACTTTATTCCCCTGAACCTTAAAATTAGTTTCTGTGAATGACATTTTGCAATTGGAACTTAAAATAAAACTTAAATTATGTTTGTGTTCCTAAGCAACACTCACACTAACCCACAAACTGCACGCACTTTAAAAATAAAGATTTTTTTATGTTAGGACAATCATCTTAAACCTTTGCAGAAGACAACCACTTCAGTATCTCATAATCAGTTTCTAAATTCCTCCACAGCTGTGGGCTCTTACTCAATAACTATGAAGTATACGTTTTTCCACTTTTCCAATTTATCCTTTGATAAAGTTGCCTTTGTAAAAGCTCATTTCCCCCACGGTCTAACTGTTTCCTCCACAGGATTAGATTACCCATCTAACACCTCCTCTCCTCTTTTCCATTTCTCCATCCACTTCTCTTTTTCTCTCTGGATCTTCACCTCAGCTTTCTCTTTCCTTCTTCTCCTCTCCCCGTCTCTCCCCTCTTCTCTCTCCATTTTATTTTTCTTTCCCTCCAACCTTTTTGGTTTCTCTGTTTCTCTTTTTCGCCACCTCCTACTCTCTACTGATTAAGAAAGAGAGGAGAAAAAAGAGAAGTGTATGAAGAGAAAAAAAACAGTCGGTAGATCGGTGGGAAAGTTCAATTAAACTGTGGGCCTCTGGGCTTTTGTGTTGGTGTGTAAATACGTGTGCGCACGCCTGTGTGCTTATGGTTGTGCATGCTTCTGTGGGACATGAATTGCAGTAATTGTGTGTGTACGTGCATGTATTGAAATGTGTGTGGGTATGTGTGCACATTTTGCATCTCTGCTGGTGTGTGTTTCAGTCTCAGCTCTCCAGGATTAGTTTTTCCTCCTTAATCAAGTGAGAGAGAAGCCCACAGGTAATTACAGCTCCTCTCCAAAAACAACAACTGGGCTTCTGCTTTCCTGTTGGACTCCATCACAGACAAATAAAGCCACAGTTAGCTACAATTCTAAAGGACAAACAAAGTCACAGAGTTGTTTCTATCATCCTGCTGCATGAAGCAAAACGAAGAGATGTTTAATTGGACTGAATTTACACAGTTTCACATGCAGGGAGGTTGTGATGCTTCTCATTAGTTTAGTATATAAACCCTGTCAGTGATTTAAATTTAGACACTTGTCTTGTGGGTTTTTTCAAAATGAATTTGTCTGTTTTCATATAGATCTGCTATTCTTCTATTAGGGCTACAGATGTTCAAAAATAAATCAAACAAAGAGCTGGTTGACACGCATGATTAGTGGAGCCCTCTGCCATGAGTACTACTCAATATTTAAAGGCTCAGAAAACCTGTTTTCTTCATCAGCTTTGTACAATTACTGAAGGACTCCTACATAACAAACGATTTAGAAGTTAAAAACAGTGAGTAATTAAATTGGGAGATTTCTGTTTGTTCTCTCTGAGCTCTTCTCACTGGTTAAATGTTGAGAGGGCTCAATTCGTAAAAGGTGGTCCTGGTCTCGTTTGGCCAGTACGCGGGCCCGTGATTTCTCCGTTGATCACTGCTGCAGAGCGGTTGAGAAGCAGGAGTGAAAATGAATCCGCTTTTTTCCTCTGAGATGACCTTGATTGGTTTAAGTCTACCGTCACAGGCCAGATTTCCTAAAGCCTGGAAACAGAGCCAAGAGGAGGCGCAGATGTCTAGATTTCTCTCAGACCACTTGATTTACAATATGCTGGAATTATTGCTCTTCGATGCCAAAAAAACATGGACAAAGGAGGAGGAATGACATGACCACATGTGTATATGGTACTGACACAGAATAGAGGCTGAAGTGCAGATTTGATTAAGGCAAATTTATTTAAATTGCCTTCATGACATTCAGCTCTGATGGAAACCACATACCAAATGGATGATACCTTTCTTCTATAGCTTTCTGTTTTACATAGTGTGCAGTCTCTTAAAATTGTTGGTTATAATACAGACATAAGCCTGCAGTCATATGTATCGCCTCTACTTCAACCCTAGCTCTAAAATCTAGCTCTCACATAACCAACTTAAATTTTAAAGACCAAAAAGAATACAAACTGTTTATTTTAAATGCCAGGAACTCGGATAAACATTTGTTTTAAATCAGCCTCCTGCCAAAATCTTAAACTATGTAAAACACCTTGCCAAAGCTCAAATAAACAAGCTTTATTTGATTCTGTGTATTTTTGTGTTTTATTAAAAGCTCTGGTTTAATTTGTGCCAATCCAAAAATCCAATGAGTAAACTTTCACTCTATGGTTCAGACTCAGTGAACTGTAGACATGACTGCACATTCAGCTGCATATTTTCACAGAGAGGAGTAAGAAATGTTGGTGTGTGCATGAGACAAAGAAGCCTGACACACGGTGATTATCCTTAATGTGGGAGCTTTTGGCATGTACTTGCAAAAAAAGTATTCTGTAAATTTTTAAGTGTATATTTAACAACTCTATCCTTGCATCATCAAACAACCCATGTTTTATCTGTCTTGTTGCCCTCCAAAGTCTTTAATAAGCTTATGTGTTGTCAGTAATTAGCAGCTAATATGTGATGAAAGAAGAGCTGCTAATACCTCATTTTCCCAATGCACTGGCTTTAACATGCAACAATCAATGGTGTGGGAGTAAGGGAGGGGCCAAGGATGGACGGGCTGGTGTTTTCTCAAAGATAGCCTTTTTCAGACAGGGTAATTAATGCAGACATGCCATTAGTCCTGCATTTAGCCCATCTGATTATGATCCCAAAACTGCCAAACCAGTAAATTTATACCCTCTTTCAGAGGAAGAGGAATCAGAGTACCAATTATGTTGCATCCAGAAATTGATTGAAATGGCCTTACTATTCATGCAGCATTTCTGATTTGGTAATTTCTTTTAAATCTTTTTTTATCCAGGGAATATTGACTGACTCTAAGCTCTTTTTCTCAGCAGCACTCGACAAAAACAGGAAACTTTCACACAGTTATTGCATTCACGCCCGAGGCTGCCTTGTACTGTATGACTATAGTCGTTTCCAATTAAACATTTGGCCATTTAACAGCTTCACAGAAACAAACTAAACAGTAATTGGCTTGCTCACAGGCACCTCAAGTGGAGTTTTTGATTAACACGAGAATGCTACTCACTCATGCTTGCCAGCCAGATTTCTCCAGCTGTCCACAACTTTCTGTTGCCCACGATGATTTATCATTTATGCAATGTATTCACAACAGATATAATATTCTGGTGGCAAATTGGTCTCTAATACTCTACTGATGAATATCTTTGTCTTTTCCCTCCACAGTGAGGTCAAAGTGCAGCATCAGCGACAAACTGCACACCTGGAGCTGCAGAGAGGATTCACTGTCTCGCTCAAGGATACTTCAAAAAGGACAGTACGCCTGCTGTCACGGTGGCTTGAACCCAGGTCTTCCAGTTGAAGGTCAGCCCACTTAATCATTGCCTCCACTGTAAATCCCTATCAGCTATCAGGGCAGGATTAGGATTAGAGATCGACATGAGATATGTAACTAGACCACTGACAGGTGAGAAAGGGCCAAGCAGAGAAGTATGTGAAAGGGCAAGATTAACTTTGCACTCATCATGGTTGAAGTATGGTAAAGGTTGCACTGTATACCCTTCAGCTGAATAACGGTGAGAATGTGGTGAGGCACCTACACTACCCACAGTGCAACTCAGCTGCCGGTGATTCAGTCTGAGATTTTGATGTGTTATGCTGGTAGCTGCTGATGTTGCCTTGAGCCGCGAGCCTCAATCAGAGATACAGAGCAGGTTACAGGGGTCTGATAAGCTCCCTTCTTTCTAAGTCCACACACCCAGATTTTTTTTGATATACAAACTTGTAGTCGTCAGCCATGTGAAGCAATTTATCAGACTTTGTGCAGCTCCCTCTGGAGCCACAAAAGGCTTATTAATGTGAGTAGCAGCTCTATAGCTCGCTCTGTCGGTTAGTTGGTTCACACAAGAATCTTTGTACCCTTTGGCAGTCAAAGGAAACTGAAATTTGGCAAGTATGTGTGTGTTTGTGTTTGTGCCAGTTGACTAAAAATGTGCACGTAATGGGAGTGGCCTATCACAAAAAGGCGCATAACCTCCAAATGGATTCAAAGACTTGCACAAAATGTAGCTGAAAGATTGGTCATGAGCCAAAGGGCAGCTGATAAACTGTCCTCACCTGTTGCTAAGTCCCGTCCCCTTAGTTACTGTTGCCAAGCCTGTCAAGCTTTCCACTCTCCTCCACGCAGATGCTGCTTACAGTTTCATCGGCTAAAATGATGACTATCTTTGGCAGTTTTCAAAAGTGTAGCTGGCTAATGTGGGTTAATTACAAAAACATATATGTATATGATAGATGACAGAAATACACTCGTTAACATGGGAAAAGGAAGAGCCTCAAGCGTACTGCTTCAAGATGCAGAGAAATGTAAAGTTTGGCAGGCCTGATGTGTAAAATTGAGTTTCCCTTTAAAGCACATGGCTGCCCGAGCATTTGCAAGCTTTCACGTCCACATGTATCTACACTCACTCCTAGATCCTGCAATAAGGTCTGAAAGTATGAGATATTTAAAATGTTATATAACAACATGTCAAACAAAGAAAGTGAAATACAATATACGTTGAAATGCGCCTTTCCTTTGTTAGTTGTTAGTTCCTCTGTTTGTACAGCTTCATGGAGCAGTCCATCCCTTAAAACCGCTGACACTCAATCACAATGTAAGTAAATGTACAGTCAATAGTAATATCCTACTCTCTGGACAGCTTGCCCACAGGAAACTATTTTAATGTGAAAAGTTGTCTGTTGTAGCCACATTGGCCTTTGGATCACACATCAACATTGCCACCATATTAGCCTCGCATGGTCAGACCTCTCTCCACAGCGTTCAGCGCAGGAAAAAGGTCTGGCCTCACACATACACATTCTGCTATAAGGGAAAAAAGTCTTGCCTTGTTTGCTCTTACTGAAACCAGTCACAAACGTCTTGGGTGGCACGAAGGCCAAGACACAGTGACAGTGCTGCTGCAAAATAGCATCAAGGGGGAACTTGTTTTGGTGGAACATTTGCACATCGGGAGGCGAGCTCTGGCATTATAAAGATTACATCACTACAAAAGAAAAGTTAACGGCTGTTAGCTTGTTTACATTCTTACCATTAGTGTCCCAGGTGCTAATTTGCCATTTTCAGTGTGTTGGTTGCAACTAGGAGATTAGGAGCCACAGTGCAGCTTGACGCAAGGGACCAATGGCAGGACTTATACCTTCAGTGTGCATCTGGTGAGTCAGACTGCTGCCAAATTAGACAAGGCAAGACAGACCTGTGAACAAATATATTATATGTCAACAGGCAAGCGGTGTTTTCATTCGTTTTTTTTTTTATTTTTTAAAGTACTATAACTTTTTTTGTCAACCGATTTCAAGGAGTAGTGTTGTGTTTAAGGGTTCATTACCAACATGGAGTAAGAAAGACTTTTTTTTTCTAACTTCAGTTAGAATAATCAGTTGAGAAGTAAACATTATAGTGGGTTTTATCCAGTAAAATCACAGCTCTGCCATTTAAATCTGTTTGTTTACAGGTCAGTCTTTCCCTGTCCAACATGGCAGTGACATTGACATAACGCAGCAACAAGTTGAAGCAGCCAGTGTCACGTCCACATATAATATGTCTGGCTGCCATTAGCTCATGAAAGCATTGATAAGCTCCACCACTTATTCCACCTCCAAGCTACCATTGGACAGTTGATCGTTTTTCACTTTGGCATGGGCAGTGTGTCTCCTTCTCCAAAAAGAAAAAGCTCCCTTTCACCTCCTCATGAAAACTAATTACCGTGCTTTGCATTTAGTTTTGGCAGGTTTGTGCTGCTTTCTGCTGGACAACACTTTGTTTTCCATGTTGGTATTTGATTTTCCACATGGACATGGGTATTGTTTTGAAATACATATTTTTCCGTCTGAAAAATCATTCAAGCATAGCACCATTTTTTCACTAACAATATTGAATTTTCAGTCATATTTACATTTCAACTAGTAGTTTAGTTAAAATATATACAGCATTCAGTGTGCTGCATGGACAGCAGTTTCTGAAAAGATTGTCCTGGTTCCTCTGTTGACTCCTCATCTTTGTCCTTGTGTGACCATGTGTGACTGATTCTTGTCTCTCCTCAATGAAAAGCTCTGTCTCTTTGTATTGGCACATGTGATTACAGACTCAACACACCTGCAGCTGATTTTCACAGATTTGAAAGAAGCTTGAGGCCTCTGTGATCATGAGCTGTGGGTGAAATTTTCATCGACTGGATTTATGTCTTAAATGGTTTGCAAAACATGTATTTCTTCTGAGCGTGTGAAGACACAGAAATTATTTGAGGGGTATAAGAAGTTCCTGCAGCAGGAATGCTAAATTGCATTTGGACCCTTGTCCAGACGTGCACGTCTGGTCTGGATGTATTTATTTATTCAATTATGGTCAGATGTTTAATAAGCTCTCTGTGTCTCACCTGCATATATTGGATTTCATTTTGGGTTTTCTCAGCTTTTTGTTTGAATATGCAGATAAATTCAAACTTGTGTAATTCACCAGTCACTGAAGTAGTGATTTTGATAAACATTGTCCCTATTTATGCGAGGTCACCCTTTTCAATTACCCTTTTTCTCTCACAAAGAGGAAGGCAGTAGCATCAAAATTATATTTAGAAAATAACTAAACTTTAGAAAGTTTGTCACTCCCATGAGGCAGAGTTTGGACACAGTAATCAGCCTCGCTGAGGGGAGACGATGATTATTAGCAGGCTAGATGAGGCGGATACTTCTGTGTGTGTTTGTTTGTGTAGAACTGAGCTTCCGGCTTCCCCCCATTGACAGAAAACACACAGGCTCTTTCAAGTTGGTTACAATTTTTATTGATATCAACTAATGAGGTGAAATATAGAAAGTGCACACAGCAAGGGTTTGTGCAAATTGGGAAGTTCAGTTTACAAAAATCTGCTACTAATTCCTCAAACCATTATTTGTCAAATAGCGGCAAACAACCATATGAGAAACAGCAATACAATACA
>JAJHUR010139163.1:0-11867 GCA_027495735.1 Lutjanus campechanus
GGGGGGGGGGGGGGGGCGGCGGGGGGGGGGGGGGGGGGGGCATGATGTGTGATGCCCCCTTCACATTTCTGACTGCCCCCTCATATATACCTGCCTACAACCGGCCCTGCTACAAGGAGACTTACAACACTACACAGAAGCACAAAAGGACTTCAAACGTACAAAAACAACCACAAACAGAAGCAAAATGTTACTGAAAGACTCAAGCAACACTGTTTGTCACCATTTTGTGTCTCTTCTCTTTCAGGCTTGGTGTCTTGCTCCTATGCAGCAGGCAGGAGGGGCCTTGCTGTCTCCTAATCCATCCATGGAAATATGACATCCATTTACATCGCAGAGAAAAAATACTTTCATGATCTGACATCCAAGGCAGACAAACTGCTCTCCCTGAGCCTGGCTGGAAATATTTCCTCGATTGCCCTGACAACGACAACTCATCATTGATGTAATTATGAAAATGCCATTAGGCAGCTGTGATACTGTAATCAAGAAAAAAAAATCATCTTGGCAATTGAAGCCAAGTGCAGGTTTGAGGAGGAATAATTTGCTTGAGTTTGCAAGTTGATGCAGTCACACCGCTGAGACAGGAAGTCTACCTCCCACTCCCTCTCTAACCCTTTGCATCAAATGGATTCAGAGCTACAGCAGGAGAGCAATAATTAGTTGCCAGTGGTGCCAAAGAGAGAGACCATAATGGCGTTGTTGGGAGGCTTCGGGCCAATTGTACATATTATACCCTGGATACTCAGGCTGCAGCTGTGCTCGAGGATCAGAGGGGAAATAGATTCCTCGAGCAAACAGAGGTAGTGGATTAACTCTCAGATGACATCTGATGCTCCATGAGCACACTTCTCCATACACTCTTAAAAATAAGGGTTCCAAAAGAGGTTCCTTCTGAAGGGTTGAGCTTCTACCCAGAAACATTTGTTTCTGGAGAACCATTTTTTTAAGAAAGGGATTGCTTCGCTTTTCATCCATTTTTAGAAGAATGGACTGCTGAAATCCTTGAAGAACTCTTTCATCTAGGGTTTGTCAAGGGTTCTTTGTGCCATAACATAAAAAGGTTCTCGGTGGACCCCCTGAGTGGGTTCTTGATAAAACTGCTGGACAATGTAATGGTTCTCAGTAGAGGCCCATGGACGGGTTCTTGTTTGTAACTTGAAGAACTTTTCATCGAGGGTTCGTCAAGGCTTTTTGGACCATAATATAAAATATTCCTCTTTAGAACCTTGTATGTAGGTTCTAGATAAAATCCTTGGGATATAAAATGGTTCTCTGCAGACCCACTTGACTGTGTTAATAAACCTTTGGAATTTAAAAAGGTTCTCAGGAGAGCCCCGTGGATGGGTTCTTGTTAGCATCTTGAAGAACTTTTCATCATGGGTTCGTCAAGGGTTTTTTGTATCATAATATAAAAGGGTTCTCCTGAGAACCTCCTGGATGGGTTCTATATTAAACCCTTTGAATGTAAAAAGGTTCTCTGTACAATCCCCTCAGTGGGTTCTGGATGAAACCTTTGGAATACAAAAGGTTCTTGGTAGAAGCCCCTCAGAACGGCATTCTACAGAAAATCTCAGTGGATTCTAAATAAAACCCTTGGAATACAAAAAGGTTCTTCGTGGAAACCCCTAAGTGTGTTTTAGATTCAACCATTGAAAAATAAAAAGGATCTCGGTAGAACCTCCTGGATGTGTTCTAGATTAAACCCTTAGAATAAAAAAAAAGGTTCTTGGAAATAAGCATGCACTATGTTGGGTTCTACAAAGAACTCTCTGAAAGGGTTACAAGTGGAACCTTTACAAAAGGTTCAAACAAGCACAAAAAAAGGGTTCTTCTGTGGGGACAAGGCAAAGAACCCTTTATGGTTCTTGTTAGCACCTTTATTTCTAAGAGTGTATAGCGAGGAGGTGAAAATATGCTCCTTACTGCCAATGCAATGATCTGACAACATATGGATTCAAGCGTAAAGCGACAGATAAAGTCAACACAAATAAAAACGAAATCCTACAGAAAATCTCTCCATCGTATGGCCTTCATGTCTGTTGAGACGGCGTGATCGACATGAAAGAGAGCATCAAATCTGTCCGATTTGTCTCATCTTTCCATTCACTGCACAAGCGTTCAACGATGAATCATGCATCCTGTTATCATCCGGGGAGCGTTCAGCATTGGCAGCCCCCCCACTTCACTCTATCCGTTTGATTCCGCCCATCTGAGGTCACCGTCTTATCACCTCTTAGCAGTTTCATCAACAGGCCGTTACAGCTGTCGGCCTTCGCTAATTCTGCTGTTATCTGCTGCAGCACAGTCAGCGGCCAGGACTTCACACCTCTGGTACACGCATCCACGCACACGCTCACACTGAGGGGGGGTTAGACTGCTTTAAGTTTGCCACCATATCAGGCAGATAATGGTCTTTTATTAAATATAGATAAATATAGGATGACGGGGGTTGCTGCAGACTTCTCCTTCTGTTTCTGTTTATCACAAACTTTCTTTTTTCTTTTTTTTTTTACAGGCCCTGAAGGCACATTTTCTCAATCAGCATCCAACTATGAGCAGTGGGGTCCTGCATAAACAGAACATTATCTGCCAAAATTAGAACAGTAATGGTTATTTCACATGAGGGATTTCTCTATTTGTGTTTTCTCGTTTGAATTAGAATTTGATGACAGCAGATGTGTTGTTTCCTCATGCTGCCAAACTAGAATCAAATCTGTTCAAATGACACACTCACACAGTCCCAATGAAGCAGATTAGTTGAGTTTCTGAGTGTTAAATAACTTGTACGCTATATTTAGAGTAGTTTCGCTGCTTTACCTTGCCGTTAGACAATTCATTTTCTGAGAGGAAGGAAGCTGCTGTTACATCCACGCTCTCTCCAAACCAACCAAACTCAATAGATGAAATCAGTTATTTTAATTTGCAGAACACAATAGTCGCAGATCTCAACTGCCTCAACTTGTTACTTAATTTATGCTGTTGTGGGACTTCTGTGTTTTAAAAGGATAGTTCAGATTAACCAAAGTCACACAATAACACAAAGAAACTAACTGTTCATGGCAGCGACAGGCCAGCAGCTCCTGTGTTCTGTGAGGTAAAATTACTGATTTCACCCATGGAGTTTGGTTAGTTTGGTCAGTTTGGAGAGTGCAACATTTGTCTTACATAATGGCATTTCCCATCAGACAAGGCTGTCTGGCGGCAAAGTAAAGTGCCGAAAATCCTCTAAATATAGTGCACACTTGAACTGATATTGATTTTTTTAGGTGGCTAAAATACATTTTGTTGTTGACTCTGTTCACAGAAGTGCACAGCTTAACTTCTGTGCTGGCACTCCTCTCTGCTCATCGACCGCCATCACATACGGACGATACACTAATTATGGTTAAGTACCTCATACAACCCCACCTCAAATAATCTGAAGTATCCCATTAACTTTGATTTTTGTTTATTCAGTCATAAATAGTTGAAGAAACGAGGTTTTGAGGGGCTTAAAAGATTGACTTTTCCATCCTGGTTGAAATACAAATCTGAGGATACTACAAAGGTAACCCTGATTTTGTCATTCTCTCTTTCTGGAATGATAAAAAAGGTAAAATGTCTAGAACAGGGCTGCCCAAATTGGAGGCGACAGGCAAAAGCTGGCCCGCCATAAAGTTTAAATTGGCCCGCCAGATGCTTCTAGCAAAAAACAACCATAATAATAATAAAAGAATCACTATAGAAACCACTGTTTATGCCGTTTTTATGAGCTAAAATGCTCTTTAAATATGTAGGATCCCTAATTATTTATTATTTTTCATAATCAGAGTATGGTGGACATTCGAAGTTAGAGAGTTAGTTAGTTAGTTATAATAAGAGAGAAATTGGGATCCTAGCAACATTAAAGCTGCTATAAAAAGTTTTTAACTGGTTATGAAACAGTCCTAATCCAATACAGATGCCTCTATATGGCCTACAAAAGTTAACAAGACCATCAGAGAGATTATTTTCGTGTTGTGGAAACAGTACCACAGTAGCCTCCAAATCAACAAAATATAAAAGCTCTATGTAGTAGCTTTAACAATAGAATACAGTACAGTACAGAACACCATTACCACCATTACGTTTCAGTTTTGGCCCCCTAATGGAAAAAGTTTGGGTGACCCTGATCTTTAGAAACTTTTAAACAACTTCTGCAGCATTTTGCACAAATCCTCTGCTGATCTGTGTGTTCAGTATGTTCCACTTGGTTTCAAGCCAGCGCCTACTCACGCTCATTAGCTCCAATCTTCCATCTCATGTCTCTTTAGCAATGTTTTCTGACAAAACGCCAATTGTTTGGAACATATGGAGAAGTGGGTGATGGCGCAGGAGTTAGGTGATTCGTTTCTATGGGTGTCTTCACATGTTTCGGTATGTTTTTGACAAAGGGAATCTGTTGTAAACGGGCGAATCCAAGCTGACAAAAGGCTACAAACTTTCCTAAACCAGCTTTCAAGCCAACAGGGGGGTAATAAAGAAACAATTTCCGGAGTATTGTCCCCTTTAGGTGAATCCCATTTATGCGGTGACGTAAAAACACTTGTGTCCAAATTTCAATCAGAGGCAGATGCACTCAGAAGTACCTCTCACAGGGAGCCCAAATTAGTCCAAAACAAACCCCTACAGAGCTTCGATCTGTACAAACACCCACTTCACGCTGACATTTGATGACAGCGCTCTGACACGGACATGGGGAGCCATTGTGATTCAAAACCACAGCCATCTACACTGAACGCTCTGCGGCTTTGTGGGGACGAGGACAGACAGTGTTGTTTACCGGGCTCTGCTGAAGTCCCTTTCATAATATTGTTGCCTTCAAAGCACCGTGTTGTTGTTGTAAACTAGACATTTTGAAGTGTCATTCTCCTGTCTCACAATATGTTCTCTAACTTTCTACAGCTTGTCTAATTTTCATACAACAGGGGCCGGGGAGCAGACAAATGTGCCATTAACATTGCAGAAAGAAAGAGGCTTTGTCATCTAAACCATTATAACATGAATATTTGATTACAACATAAAAGGTCTCTCTTGTAAGTTAGCCTGGCGATGCATACAAAGAGGAGATTTAAGTCCTAGTGTGGCAGTACACCACAGTGGGTCAAACAATTTTAGATCAGCACAAAAACAATGTGTTCTTTGCTGCTCATCTAATATTTACAATGCTGTTTCTAAATCTTATAATCTACACTCATTACTTCTGTGTAGAACCTTGAAATCTGTGCGAGCGCACAATGCCTAATGAGAGCATAACAGCAGGGTTGGGAAGCATTCATCAATTTCTGATGTCCACATCTTTGTGCTTTGTGCGTGTGTGTGTGTGTATGCGTTATGAATGCACAATGAAACGCAAATACACACTCACGAGAACATCGCGCCCCTCAGAAGTACACTCGCTGAAACAAATTTCATTTTTCGAAATGCGCCACGCAAGGATCAACACGCAGCGATCAAAGGAGGTTATTAGTAGACGGAGGGAGAACGAGGCTCGCACTCATTATTATCATGACACGTTCACAAAGAATCTCATTAGTGCTTTAACAGAAAGGAGAATAAACCATTTAAGTGTAGAAAACTTCAAAAGAAATGACTTCTTTTTTGTTTTTTTTTTAAACAACTTGCATCTTATTTTCACAGTTTTGTCCGTCATTTCTTATTGGTTATGACGGCATTCAACTCCCCAACATCAGTGCTCAGATTTCACATGACAACTCTGATAAAACTTAGCATGAATATTGCATGAACACTTTTTTTCTTGAGGTGAAAATGAAGGTGAGAATTAAAGTTGAATTACTCACACATCTTGACAACATTCCTAGTTTAAAGCGATATTCCACTTTACATGATAACCCACTCAGTATGTACTCACCACTATGCCGATGTGAGGATGGGTGAAGATCTTCAGTTCACAAAACAATCCTGGAGTTTCAGCAGAAAACAGGGTTGCAGCTAATGGCAGTGAATGGAGACCAAATGTAAATGTAAAAAAAAGAACACAAAACAAACACAAAATGTCTCCATCCTGCTCGTGTGGTGTAATCCAAGGGTCCCTGAGCCGCAACATTAAAATTTAACCACAAAAGACGCCATGTACACCATGTTTTTAGCTGAAATGTCAACTGTAGCATGTAGCAGGTAACATGTAAACATGGCGTCGTATATCTCTTAATGGACACACACGTGAAAATATCGCAAGATTGATGCCATGTTTACATGCTACCTGCTACATGCTACAGTTGACATTTCAGCTAAAAACTGCATAAATTATGTCTTTTGCGGTTAAATTTTAATGTCGCGGCTCGCAGACACTGGAATTACACCACACGAGTAGGATGGAGACATTTTATGTTTGCTTTGTGTTCTTTTTTTTACATTTACATTTGGTCTCCATTCACTGCCATTAGCTGCAACCCTGTTTTCTGCTGAAACTCCAGGATTGTTTTGTGAACTGAAGATCTTCACCCATCCTCACATCGGCATAGCGGTGAGTACATATTGAGTGGATTATTGTTCTGGGGTGGAGTATCCCTTTTAGCTTGGCTGACCTACACTTGGTTTTGATTTGTGCAGCGCAATAGATGATGATATAGCAGCCATCAATTTCATACACACAAGAGCACTCCTTCTGATGCAGAGTGAGGTTGAGAACTAGCAATTAAGCAAAACTGCATCAAGAAAAAACCTTGATCAGAAAAATAAAAATGAAGGAACACTTGAGACGGACATGAGTAGACCCCTATCCAGAGGTACTAGGTTTCAGCACATCCACAATATAAATGAAAAATGAAAAGAATATGCAATAATAATAACACAAACAACAACCAGAGAGCTCATATTAGATTTAAAATAGTGCTATTTGTTAAAGCAAACCCATCTCATCATAGTTTTGTTTGTTTTGTAAAATAGTCAGCAGCAACGTATAAGTTCTATTTTACACTATAACTATATCAACCTTCAGCAACTTTATATGAATAATTCCCTATTTTCTTTGGCACTTCTGTCATATACAAATGATGATTGCTGGGTAATAAGAGAAATATGTATATTGATATCGTCCATTATCAGGTCTCTATTTGATCAATTACTGAGAAGATACATAAATAGTAGCTATGAGGTACATAAACTTTTAAAGGAACATATAACCTCAAAATCAAAAATACATATTTCCCCCTGGCCTGTAGACCTATTTACACATCTAGATTTCTTTGGTTTTGGAGATACTGGCCATAGAGATATCTGTCTTCTTTCCAGTATAACAGGACTAAATAGCACAAGTCATGTGTTGCTCCAAGCACCAAAAAATACATTTGAAAAAATCCAGACTTAAATGTTCCCAAATCCCCAAATTTCAAGTATAGGCAACAAATGACAATACAGTATTCACTCACTGAATCAATGGCAACATTATATTACAATATTTCGGCCACACTCATACCCAAAAGCCTTATTTTTCATTACGTTCAACCAATGTCTTTTGTACATTAGTAATGAAGGGTCATCTTTATTTGGGACTCAAGATGTTGTGGTTGAATTCTCTGATGTAGATTACAAAATTAATTGATTAAAAACAGATTTAGTGATAATGAACATCATCATTAAATCTGTGAAAAATGGTAATTTTGCTTTACCAGTGGTATCAAAGGAAAGCCCACAGCCAGAGACGTCTCACACACGTACTAAAAGACAGTCGTATTGGCTTGGCTGGGAAGAAATGCCCCTACTCCGCGCACACAACAACACACACACAACTACACACAGTGGCAGGACAAGATTCACAGCCTGAATGACTCTTGCCTGCTTTGCTTAAAGGTTGAAGGAGTTGCCCTCTAATAAATTTCTCTGCAGTGACCAGAGTCTCCTGCTCATGAATAATAAAAGGGTTGCACTGATCCTATTCTTCACCCAGACATCCACCTCATCTAACATTTCACACCGCAATATCACTCTCAATAGAGCGCGGCAGCGGTCTCAGACCTGCGCGTGACACGGCGGAGTCACATTCAAGTTAGTCTCCATCATGGTGTCACTTACAGGCTAAGTGATTGTAAACTCATTTACTTCGAAGAAGTGAGTCCACTTGTCTGGCACCTTTAGAAGGTCGCTGAAGAGAACAGCTTGTGATAAACATACAAAGCAAGTCAGTCATGCCTAGAGTGGGCGAGGACTTCATTTATAGGGCTGCAGTTTAATTTTTTTTTAAAAAGATTAAATCTAGAACTTGTCTAATATTTGAATACTTTATTCAAACATAATCCTGAAAAATAGACACAATAAGCACATTCAAGTAATGATAAGGGTGGCATATTTTAAAATTTGTCGACTTTACACCCATTTACCCTATTTGTAAAAATATTGAACCTCCAACTAAGAAGGACTGCTGTGACATAGTATATTAATTTAATCACTGTGTCAACCCTTTCCCTCAACTGGAGAATCAGTATTTTTAGGTAATTACTTGACCTAAAACACGATGTATGAATATTCACAGTCAGCGTGGTAAGTAGCTAAATGGTGCTGGTGACAGTCACTGCTGATGGATGGTTAGCTTGACTGGCAGGAAACATGACTGTCGTCTGCAGCTAAATCTCGGTCTAGATCACACAGTTGGTTATTAACAGGTTGGTTATTTACAGAGAACACTTTGCCCGAGGCTGCCTGGTGATTCAAATACGTATAGACGTCTGGATAAGCAATGTGTGGCCGCTGTGCATGAGGAAGGACTGAATGGGTATGAAGGCTGATTATTCAACATTAATTAATCAAGGCATCACGAGCGCTGAGGTTCAAGCAAAGTCACTAAATAATTATTAGACACATCTATAAAATAAAGGCTTAAATGCATTCAAACTTTAAATTGAGTCTTCATTTTCCTTCTCCCGAGAAGAGACACGGCCGTAATGTTTTGCGAAGTAACAGCAGCGCGTCTACCTGATGGCTTTATAAATTCATAATAATACAAAAGCATAGACCAATGAAACTAATTACTCTGAGGCTTTGAGTTCATATCAAGCACCTTTTCTTGAACACAAACCTTTCTATTTATATCCAAAGAAGAAGGAAAAAAAAAAGCGGACTGCTCTTGAACCCTTTTGAACGCAGCCATGACCCTGGTCTCTTCTGAAACATAACGGATGAGTTCAGTTATGAGCAACAAATCTACAAAAGGTTTTTTTTGACAGCTCTGCTCTGTAATTCTATGACATAGATTTATAAGCCTCAGTGCTTCTGAATAGTTGTCGATTTTGGCCGGTCACGATATTTAGCGAGCAGGGTGGTTGATGGCTGATATATAATGCCGATATCATAACAATGAGAACTCCTGTATAATTACAGTATTTCATGTCACAATACAGTCTAATCTACATGGTTGTCTTAGCAGGTAACATGTTGAGGGAATTTCTAAAAATTAATGAAACATGTTGTCTGCAGACATGTTTTTGTTTTCCGGCCTCGTAAGCAAAGGCTCCGGCCGATGTTGAAAACCTCAAAATGCCAGATAATCGGCCTGAATACTATCACTACTTTTAAAAGGTTTGTCAAGTGGATGCCATCTCAAATAAGGTAGTAAACCTCCCTCTTATTGGTACATTACTCACACCATTCTCACTGACTTACTGCAGTTCTACCTCTAAATATTAGCAGAATATATGTTTAACATTAAAAACCTTGCAAGAGCTCCCTTTCTTGGTACGCTCTTACTTTGAAACATCTGCAAGAAGGGTTGATTTTAACTGCCAGTATCTTAACACAAACAAAAGACTGGGAATTTTAGAAGAAACTGGATTTAATAAGTGAATGAGACACTCAAATTTAATGACTTGTGTTGTACTCAGAATTAGTGCTGAGGAATGTACAACACAAAGCTGAGATCTGTCCTTTTGTTTGATTTCCAGCTCAAATGTGAGCATTTTCTTCCATTATACGCCACCACAGTAACTACCACAGGCAGCGTATTGATCTTTGTCTTCCTCTCTGTTTTATTTTACTGTTATATGTGGGTTTACCGACTTCAACTCATGGAAAAATAATAAAATGAGATGTAGTACAAGAACATTTTAAGAGCAGAGAGTTTGAGTGAAGACGCTTGCACAGAGAGAACGACAGATTCCAACAATGCAGCCGGAGGTGAAATCTTAAAAGGTCTGCCTCCTCATTACAGCTCCATCAATACCCACACGCACGTCACATGGGTTGGGTTTCCTTATCTGACCATATCCTCAGAGTGAGGTTGAATATACAGTGTATATAAATACTGTATGAGGCTATAAAGCACCTTGTCTAAGTGGCTCATAAATTACCTGTACACATTAATTCTCAGGCCCATACCGGCTGAGTTATAGCCTCCGGCTCAAAACAGGAGAAAGGACAACACCCAACAACCCTCACAGCTGAAACATGATGGATGCTTTAGCTGTGATGGAGTCTTATAAAAGTAATGGTGTGCAGCAAAACACTTGATGGAGATGATATCGAGTCACATGAGGTACAGATGAAATAGATACTATGTTTAATGTGATGAAACTTAAACTTCAAAGTTTGATTATATTCAGTAATTAAGATGGAAACTAATGGATCTTTCCACTCTTAATTAATCTATCAATTAGCGCTAGGCAATAACTTAATGCAGTATTTTATTGTCAAGATATGGTGATAACATGTCGCTGCTTCACATTTTACCACAAATGTGATTTTAAAAAGTAGTTAATGAATATAAAAAATAATAAAATCTAAATATTAACAATATCAGTACTATAATATTGATTTCAATCATGACTCCTGATGACTATTTTTTTCAATTGATTGAGGAATAATTAGTATGCAATGTCTGAAAGTATTCAAAAGATTCCCACCACGTGGTGTTATAGCTCAAGAACCATAAAACTAGTCAATTTAAAAAAAACAAAAACAGAAAAGCTGCAAATTATTTCATCTGAGGAACAAAAACAATCGATATTCTGTATTTTTAGCCATGCAGGCAGCATCACACTATAGCTGGCAATGTTTTTTGTGTTTTATTTTACTTTGATTTAACCAGGTAAGTCAGTAAGAACTTTTTTTTTTTAATTTACAGTGGTGGCTTAGCAAAAGGCAGAAGCCTCTTTACAAAGTGGGTGGGGGCCACCTCACTGTGCTGGTTAATTGGTCCACCACTTTGGTCCAAACAACATATCTCAACAATAACGGGATGGATTGCCATGAAAATTTGTACAAACACTCATGATTGCACGATTATAAACTCTACTTACTTTGGACAATTGGACACTGCATCTGAAATATTTTTCCATGACGGGTTTCACAAAAATGTGGTACCCAGATGATGAATCCTACTAACTTTGGTGAGCACTTGACTTTTCCCCTAATTCTGCTTATGAGGTTGGCATGTGGTTTGGATGCAAATATGTCATCAACTGGTGGATAGATATTTATGAAGTTTGGTTCAGACATTCAAGTCCCCCCGCAGGATGATTTGTAATCTCTTTGGTAATCCCCTGACTTTACATTTATCACCACCACCAGGTGCTTCTCAATGTCAATACTTTGGTTTATGACCTGCAAAACTAATGACATTTCCATCAGATATATCTAGTGTTTTGTTCTACAGTAAAAATGTGAGAAAAAAAAAAGTATAGCATATGTCTCTGAACCTAAGAGGCTTGGAGGTCAGAGGTTTGACATTTCAACTGAGAAATCCTGATCTATGATTTTGTCTGGAACGCAGCATTAGTATGCCGACATTAGCATTAGATTTGAAGAGACTAGACTAGACTAGACTAGGCTGTAGACCTTTTGTGTTGTTGCTGAGAACTCTAGTGATTTAGTATTGTGCTCTGATAATGTTGGAG
>JAJHUR010139164.1:0-22799 GCA_027495735.1 Lutjanus campechanus
ATCAGTCCCTCAACTTTTTTTCGCAGGTTGCGAGGGTTGCAAGATTTCCCAGGGGTATCTTAAGGATTCCCAGTCTAGATCGTATATGTAGACCCTCCAGCGTGTATTTTCTCTGCTCTGGGCTCCAGTCCCAGTGGATGCAGGGAGGGACATATCTTTGAGGCAAAGGGGGAGGAGTAAAAGCACAGCAGTCCACATACCTGAGCCCATGTGCCCTGTAAGGGAAAATGACTTTGGCATCTAGTAACTCAAAGCTCGAAAAACAAGAACTTCACCTCTTGGCTCAGCTCTTCACCATGACAGTCCATTAACCTCTCTGAAATCAACCCAAAACTCTTCATGGCCTCCTTAAGCTCCTACCACAGCAGGGTTTTTGCCTCTGCGCCACTAAAAGTGGCACACCCCCTGGTCTCCATGGGAAGTAGAGCTGTGTGGAAAAGGGCCCTTAGTGTCCACAAGTGGGTTCTTGGTCTGCTGACACAGACAATAATGTGTCTCTGGCCACAGCTTCAAACTTTGTGCATTGTGCGTCTCTCTGCAGTTGTTAATTCTCCCCTAACTCTAAAAAAGGCCAGAAAGATAGCCTATTAAGAGCAAAAGCCCTACCGATTCAGAACCAGTGACAGTCTCTGAACTGAGTGTGTATTTTCGGAACAATGGGTGTTTGTTTTCAGGAAAAAGGGCAATCGGACAAATAGCACTTTTTGGGGGACTATTTGGGTTGTGGAATAATGGGCCGTCAAAACAATGCAGTCCCTGTCTGGAGTGAGCTATGTATCATTATCCAAATCTTTGATTAATGTTTGAAATGACAGACCTACACCAAACCATTGCTCATATGTATTTTAACACCGTGAAACCAGTGTGCAACAACAGCTTTTAAACTACAACAGCTTTGTCGTTGTTCAAAAATGCCTCTAAGTTACTTGTGGCAGCCATGAAATTCATATTAGCTTGTCCATGTACAGACACAAACAAGTGATCTTTCTCTGTGACAGCTCCTCTGGTTGCTCCCAGTGCCAGACATGTCCTGGAGGAACAGAAGCTCTGCAAACTGCAGCTAAAGACTGCACACCGTGTCGGCCAGGTAACGCACTTTATGAAGCCTTAAAGCTGCAGGGTCCTAATGAGTACTGTGGCTCATAATAGACACCAGGTATGCATGAGTATCCATCCAGGTGATATTTTCTTTTGAGCAGGCATGCACAAGGCCCCCCATCAGACTATGTGTCAAATCTGCGGCAGTGGTTTCTACCAGATCCATTGGGGTCAGGAAAGCTGTGATTTATGCCCAGAAAATCACTACTGCCCTGTAAGTACTGTCTAACCAGAGAAGATGAAGGTGTGTTTATAAGAAAAAAATGTCTTGCATACTGTATGTTTGGCAACATAGCATGTTTTTCTCTTAGAGTCCAGATGTGAACCCCATTCAGTGTCCCAGTGATGCATTTTGCCCAGAGGGCAGCTTGTCTCCAGGCTATTGCATGGAAACGTTCTTCCGCAAAGCAGGGGACACTTGTGAACTGGCTCCTGTCACTATTGCTCTTTTAGTAATTGGAGGAGGGGGTAAGTAACAAAAATCCTTTATGGTTTTGATATGTTTTAGCTTATTTTATGATGCACTGTGCCTTTGCCTGTTAAAGGCATTGGACCTAAAGTTCTGCTTTTCAAACTGATGCAACTGACAAGCTTCAGGCTGATCTGATTACACGCAAAACTATTTCTTTAAAGTATTAATAGCTGGTGTTTGATATAGTAATGGCTCATGTGGCTCCCTTTGGATAATATTAGGCATGCCTATTTTCTGTAGCTCAACTTAGCTCATTTTTCCCCCCACTCATAAGAGGCATTGAGCCAAGATGAGACAAAATAAACTGAGCTTTCAAAAGCGCTGAAGCACTTTCAACTCTTGACTTAGCAATGTTCATATAACAAGGACGGTTAAACAGGATAACGGTTTTGTTTTCTTACATAAATTATTTTATTGAAACCTGTGTCCACTCAGCAGGTATAACCAATTCAACAGAAAAGATTTTATTGTTAGAATGTATAGTTTATCTTTTATTGTAATTTATTAGTTTATTAATCTATGATAATAGGCACAAGTATTGTTTTCAGAATGTAGTTTCTGCCTATGACACTTTTATTTTCAGAGAGACTGTTTATCCAATGACTCTTTAGATCATTTAGCCTCACTGAAACAGTAACACTTTTCTTTTTGCACCTGGAAAACAGATTCTTTTTTTTTAAGCCCATGCCAGCAACAGCCACTGCGGGAGACATAATGTTTTCATGTCCTATTCTTGTGGAAGCAGTATCTCAGGGAGGGAATTTCTTCAAATTTTGCACAGACATCCACATGTACTCAAGGATGAACTGATTAAAATTTGGTGGTCAAAAGTCAGTCAGGTCAGTGTAACTTGACAGAACATACTTGTGGCCATAACCTAAGAAGTCATATGTTAACAATAACAGTTGTGCAAGCTAATGTTAGCTAATGTTAGCAAAATGCAAACTAAGTAGGTAACCATGGTTAACATAATTGCTAGCTAACTAGCTAGCTAGTGATTAATGTAGATTAGCTAGATAGTTAGCTACCATTTTGGTAACTTAGGATGTCGGTTTAACAGGTACCCCAGCAACATCTTCGAAATTTAGTTTTCTTTTCAATATAGAGGAGCTGAGCACATACCATAACTAATACAGAAATAAGGAAAGGATTAAGTTGACCAAGGTACCAAGCCTGGGGGAGCACAGAGCGAAAAGGGGTGGGACTTAGAAAGGTTCCATTATGACAAAATCTCACACAATTCTCTAGTAGCATAAAATGATGTGTGACACCATAATGTTCTGCAGAAAACACAGTTTTTGCCTTTATTCCAAGTCAGGAACAGTATCTGATATGTGGTCAGATACTGAATCGGTGACACTAATCTTGGGTGCTAACCTTGAAACAGTGGTGATTGTTTAGATCCTCTGAGCTGCCAGGTTGAAGATGTGTGTGAAGCATCCACGTTTTATAATTTGTTACTTCTTTGTAGCAACATTCATATTTGAAGCATTGTAGTCCACCATAAGCTTGTTGGTTTTGCAGATACGTAGCTTCAGGTGATTGTTGTTGCAGCATGTGATGAAACAGATTATCAGTCCTCTGTACTCCTCTGTGAAAATAGTCTTTAAGTGAAGACAGCATGTTTCTCACTGGAAATTATTCACTGGAATCATACATGTCAATATAGTGATAACTTCCATTTCACCCAAAAAAATACACTTAATAACTTTTATTAAATTCCTCCAAAGCCTTCACTACATGAAACACAAATATATTAATTAAAATACATTGGAATATTATTAATCTGAACAGACATGGATATAAACTGCAGCTTGACTGGTTGGTGGAAGCATGCAACCACGAGGCAGTAATTCTAGTTTGCCCTCTTTACTCTGTGACCAAATCATGCACAAACAAGACATAATTTAATAAAATATCACATATCAATGCACTCTTTGTGTCGGGGTAAGCCCGTCTGTAGATGACCATTTCCAATAACATCCTCTTGTTTTTCCTCTCGTTCTTCAGTGACCCTACTCTTCATCATTTTAATGGTACTACGCCGACGGAGGGACACTGATGGAGAGCTGAGTGTAGCTCGAGCTCCATTATTACGCAAAGAGCGACCTCAAGGTCGATACTATGGGATCCCCTGTGATGCAGAACCTGTATACGCTGGCTGGTGAACTGGAGGACCACAGCTTAGCTTTCCTAAGTGCCTGGTAGGATGGATATGAATCCTAACTAAAGACAAAAGAACTGATAGAAGAAGACTGATGGTAAAATCCTGGACTGGTGCCTTGAGATTACTTTGGCAATCCACCAGTTTTTTTGTATGTGGAAAATATTATTAAGAAACAGAAGTTGACTCTTTTGTGAAATCTTGTAGTTTGACACTGGTACAGTTGCTCCACTCAGAGATGAACACTTTCCTTTTGTAAACTAGGTTATTGGATTATGAGAGGTATGCTGGAATGGTGAAAACGAGATGCCTGAGCTGGGTGGGAACGTCTCTCTCTTATGAAACGCACTTTTTTTTACAGAGGTAATTGATTTACTTTGCACTCATGTGTTGATAGTCTTGTGGGTGCCTCCATTAACTGTGTAGTTCCACAGTTACACAGAGGTGTAAACTGTGGTTGGTACCATGTGTTTTTTGAATGCATTTGATTACAGCACATTGTGTTGTCTGTAGTTTCACACATTTATTTGCTTTATGTTTTACATCTGCTTTTTTATGGTTATATTTGTATGTTTTCAAGGAAAATGAATAAAAATGATTAACTTAAACCTCATTTCTTATTCTTTTGCACTCATTTGAATTAATATGGATTGAATGTGTTTTGCTGTTCACGTTAAATTTGTTGACCAACCTCTTTAATGGGACAATATTAAACTCATTTTGAATATCATTCTAGATTTAATTCTCCATCTTTTTGTATGGGATGTGATGACTAACCATTGTAGACTGTTTTTTATCTTACTTTTTGTCACAATACTAGGTTTGCTGCACATTATAGTTCATTGCAGGAAAAGCAAAGGTTTAATTATTAACATTAAAGACTACATTCCGTTTGCAGATCCAGGACCACTGAACTATACACACACTAATGTTAATAGCTGCTCCTGTGCATTTCCTGCTATGACAAGAAATGAAAATGACTGCTATGAAAAATATCTATTCAGCATATAATGTGAGGTTTACCAGACTACCAAAAAGAGAGAAGTCATGCTAACAAGACTGTGGTTAGGTCCCACAGTAAACAATTCTTTCCACATTATGTAAACATCCAGCAGGAGACTGTGACAAATGGCAGACCTCAGGATCAGATAAACAAGTTTATGGAGTGTGACAGCCATGGAGGAGAAAGACAGATAAGGCTTTACAGAATACTATAACTTTACTAAAAGTATTTACAGCAAACCATTTAAGTATAAAACGTAAAAGAACTGATTAATCAATGGCCTTTCTCAGTGTTTAAGTATTGTATGTATTTAATTAGTGGATTGTTTGGCTATTATTGATGCATTAACGTAACATGTAAGTATGATTAGTATAATTATGCAGATGGTCTAAGAGGAGCTCATTTCATCAGTTTCATGTATTGGGTAGTTCATTATAGGTCTATAGCAATATATCGCAATTTATTTATCATATATTTTATAAAAATATATAATCCAGCTAAGTAGCAATCAGATAGCCTAAAATAGGCTATGGTGGGATAAAAAGAATTATATTTATTCCGAAATTTGCTCAGTTAGACGTAAAGAGTTGCAAAAAGGGTGCATATTCATGTAAAGTAGGCTACAAGTACCACAAAACTGTAATTCGCATTTTTGTATATGTTTTCTAAATATTTGTGGAGGCTCACACACAGACATATATCCAAAAGCCGTTGCTAGGTGGCGGTAACGCACTGGTTAGTATTACCGTTGCATGTCGTGTCTAGAAGGGAACCCCAGACCGGCGAAAGATCTCGCGAGAGTGAAATTTGTAACCCCCATAAATAGATTCCCTGACTCTAACCAGTTTTTTTTTCCCTACACCTACCCTCTCTCAACGACAGCCCTGTCACGTTATAAATATAATTCGTTTGTACAGCGTGCACTTTGAAGAGACAATGCATACAAATATCGCGAGAGTGTCACAAATCTAGGATTCCCTTGTAGACACGACCTGAAGTTTGTCCAAACAAGACTCCGTACTTACCCCAGCATTCAGGAGAAAACATGGCGGCCGCCTTGGCAAGGAGGTTGACTGGTGTGTACTTATAAATTGACTTGAATACTTTTTCATTGAACTTTCCTCATTCTGTAAATGTGTATTGTTTTCTTCATGTTTAAATGTACTGAATTATTGTCGGAGCAGTGTCCCACACGTGTAATTTGTTAGCGTGGATAATAGTAGTCGCGTAGTACATACATAAGTCAACTACTATCCGTGCTACGTTCTCCTTGCCTCCTCTCATGTGTTTTTATGTTGTCCTTGTGTCCGACAGGGCTGCTGAGGCCGCTGTCTGTCTCGCTGAGTGCAAAGACACCACAGCTCTGTCAGATCTCCAGCTTCATCCAGCCATCACCTCTCAGCAGTTATGCTGCAGCCGCTGTCCGCGCTCCTCTGCGGGCTGCTGTCTGTCATACACCCCGCTACAGCATCCTACAACGGTAACAGACCAGAGGGAACTACCCTGCTGATACTCAGGCTAACGTGTCTGTACTGGATACTAATAACAATAGTTTTAATAATTACCCGATTGTAAGCAGATTATGTCTCTCCTTTAAACTCTACTGTTGGTCGTTTGAGGGACCACGCATTATGCTAGGCCTAAAGGTCATATGTACATTGATCAAAAGTAACGTTATGTCAAAACTCATCTCTCGGGCTTGTTTTTAAATTGATTCGGTCGTTTTTACTGGTTCAGTTCTACAACATATAGGCCTAACTAATATTCTATACTGCTTTAGGAATGGGTGATACCAATCTTTTAAAATTCAGTAAGATTACGATATTTTAGTTTAAATTTCTAAAATGTGTATGTGATTTTTCAAAATAATGGTAATTTAAAAAAAAAAAAAAAACTGAAAATCATATGACTTATACGTGACATTACGCAAATATGAGTACAATTAAATAAAAAAGAATGTTTGTGCTAATAAGTTAATAATAACATAGTATTTGACAGAAGTACTGTGATAAAAGGATAGTAAAATAAACTATTATTTTCTTGTTTATGTTCAGGCTCCTTAAAAGCATGATGTGTGGCACAAATAGTGCATTGTGCTGTATTTTTATCTCTAGATGAGATGTAGCACCACAACTAGAGCTGCAACTCATGATTATTTGCATTATTGATTCATCTGTCGATTATTGTCTTGATTAATTGATCCATGGTTTGGTCCATTAAGTGTCAGAAAAATGTCTTAATTTTAGACAGTTTTTATTTTATAAATACCAAAATAGTTGCTGATTACTTCAATAATTGATTAATTGTTGCAGCTCTACACACAGCATGTTTTCTTTCAGCCACTCTGTCACATGTTTGAAGCGAAAATTTGTGACTGTTCACTGGCTGTGCATTCATGGTTCTCATGTCATATGTCATGTGACATGGGCCAGCTAAATATTTCTTCTCAGGGCTTTTTACTGGTACAAACATTATACAAAGTACTGAAAACATTTGGAAGGGATGCAGCCATCCATGTTTTGTCTTTATATAATTTTTAATCAGTGTTTTTAAAAAGGAATTGATACCAAATGAGTAGCTTTTGGGTACCAAAATATCAACCCTAATTGATTGGATGCGTCAATCCATAGCTTCCAATATTGCGGCAACATTTTTGGGGAAGCCCTCTCCTGTTCTCCTGACAGTACTGGTCTGCACAGAGCTGTTACCTGCATGCTGATGCACTCGTGGGTGAATTAATGCAGCCAGGTTCCACAATCTGGTGGAAAGCCTCCCAAGTACAGAGAGAGTATTACAGATGAATGCCCACAGTTTCAGAATGAGATGATCAGAAAACATATATGGGTGTAATGTTTGGGAGCTCTATAGTGTTCCCAGTAAACACTGTAAAACTTGCCCTAAGGGGCAACATAATATGAGAGAAACATTGGATCAGCATTTGGGGAGAGAATGTTAGTGAAACTGTTTAACTGTTTACTACGACTGAACTTTTTGCCAACTATACATTCTAGTAGTGATGCCCTATAGCCTTCTGAAGTGCCCTTTCATGTTTTTGGGAATCAGGATTAGGTGTAGGGTTAGGATTGTTGTAGCTAAAATCAGCGGAGGGATTGCAGTCTGCAAAGGTGCAACAAAAAATGCTACTTATGAATCTACGTATTGTCTTTTAAAAATTGGTTTATTATGACGACTGAATAAGTAAGTTAAAGCGATATTCCACTTTGTGAGAATAACCCACTCAGTATGTACTCACCACTATGCCGATGTGATGATGGGTGAAGGTCTTAAGTTCACAAAACAATCCTGGAGTTTTAGGAGAAACAGGGTAGCAGCCTCATCCAGTACAATGGCAGTGAATGGTGACCATGGATAAAACGTTTAAAAAAAGAACACAAAACAAACACAAAATGTCTCCATCCTGCTTGTGTGGTGTAATCCAAGTGTCTGCGAGCCGCAACATTAAAAATTAACCGCAATAGACGCCATTTACGCCATGTTTTTAGCAGAAATGTCAACTGTAGCATGTAGCCGGTAGGATGTAAACATGTTGTTGATCTCGCGAGACTTCCGCACGTGCGTCCATTAAGATCACGAGATCAACGCCAAAAAAATTCTTTCCAGGGGGTAAGAAATCTTTGAGGCAGATATATCATTATCAAAATCCAACCAAATAAAACTAAAACCACCTGCATAGCTAGTGATACTTATTTGTATTAGGTGATGAAGTGTAGTTTTGTAATTTGAGTGACTTGAACCTTCTTGTGCCCTTTCTGTGCAGGGTGTCACCACTCGTTCCCAGTCTGACTCAGCAACCAAGCAGAAGTCTGACGTACTACAGTGTGAAGAAGGGAAAGAGGAAGACTGTAAAATCTGTCACACAAAGGTTCATGAGGCTGCATTGTGGACTTTGGATCAGACGAAAGGTACATGTCTTTTACTGTTTATTACTGTCTTTTACACTTTTAAAACACAGTGACTTCAGTCTGGCTTCTTGTCCTCCTCGGGTGTAAACAGGCTGGATACAAGAAGAAACTGTGGAAGAAGAAACCTGCCAGACGAAAGCGCCTGAGGGAGCATGTGTTCTGTAACAAAACACAGAGCAAGCTTTTTGATAAAATGACAACCTCTTATTGGAAAAGGAGGAACTGGTATGTTGATGATCCGTACCTGAAGTACCACGATCGGGTCAACCTCAAACTGTAATGTGCTGATTCATGTACAGACATCTTGTTTTCTGTTTGAATATAATGTAATAAAGTTATATATGTGGCAATGTCATGTATATGATCATTTTCTTTAAAATGTTTTTTAAAGGGATTGTTCATATTTTTTAAGTGGGGTTGTATGAAGTACTTATCCATAGTCAGTGTATTACCTACAGTAGATGGTGGTTGGCACACCCCCAGCTAGGAGAAGCAAGCAGCAGGAGTATTGGTGTAGGAAGCTAAATACAGGATGGCTATAGGTCCTCAAAAAGTGTTAAAATGTCTTTCACTGACATTTAGTAATAAAAGGTCTGAAAAAGTATTAAATAGTCTTAAATTCTGTTTGGGAAGGTCTTAAATATCTATTTACTGATTGCTGTAAGCAGCTCCAATATTTGGGGTGGGGTGGGGGGACTTATACAACAACAGACTGTCGGGTAAGTGAGGCACAATGGCATTTACCAATTTATTTAAAAATCCACATAAAAACTATAAAATAAAGATCCATGATAATAATACAGAGGTCCAAATGACTTTCAGCATAGAAGCTGGAAATTCTACCTTGATTTAGCCTCATTTCAGACTGTAGGATAATATAGTAATTACGTTAATAATATGGACAAATATATTTTTTCACACTAATACACCTATTTGGACAAATTATTTTTTTTAACTCAACCAGTTATTGTCATATGGCCTCACTTATAATTTGAACTTACAATACAGTGTAGTTACTCAGAAGAGTATTCCTATATTTTCACACTTGATCATAAGTTTTATTGGAAAAGTTAACTGCACTGTCATCCATTTAATTTGCTGATAGATGTAGACACCCTGTAAGCGATGTACTGCTGTGGGCAGGGTCAGCAACAAAACATATTTTAGCCACATAAAAATAGGCCCACCTATAAAATCAATATGATAAGTGTATACTATATTACGAATATTTTCACTACTTTAATTTAGGGTCAGACAGCCTTTTCTGAGGGGAAACTGCTGCCAAATATCACTTTCTCCAAACCACCAGACTCCTTTGGCAAAAACAGTGACTTAACCTCACAGAACAGTTGCAGAGTTGCTGGTTACCACTACTTTGATCTGTTAGTTTGTGTAGTTGTGTGACTTTGGTGAATCCAAATCAACTTTTTAAAACACTGCAGACACACAATAACACAAACAAACCCATCGATCAAGGCAGCTGTAGACCAGCAACTCCCATGTTTTGTGAGGTAAATTTACTGTCATTGCTAAATAAGTCTGGTTGAGCAAGAGGAAGTGATATTTGGCAGTTTCCTGTTGGAAAGGGCTGTCTGAAATCGATTGGTGAAAATAATCTAAATATAGCGTACAATTAAACTGATATAGATATTTTTAAGGTAGCTGACTGACTGTCCACAGCAGTACTCCTGCTGCTGACCTCCATCTACACTACTTTGGATAAATACCTCATACACAACATCACATCAAAAAATCTGAACTATTACTTTAAGTCAAGATAAGACAAAAAACACAAACACAGTCAAAGTTTTGCTTCATATTTAATGGCTGTAAATCGATTTAAACAAATATTTAACGTAGTAGACTGGTAAATTGCCATAAACCATCATGTCATCACTTCACTGCTTTTTGTTTCATAATTCACAATCCGGATTAAATTTAATTAATTTGACATTCTGGCCTGCCAGAACAAAATTTCTTAGGATAACTTAATGAACTGGTGTCTCTTCATGGATGAAGTCAAAGTGGCTAATTGATAAGTAAATAAGACATGTTATTCATATATATGTAAAGCCAACATGTATGTGTAGTCGTTACATTTTATATTCTCACTACAAAGCAACCGAGAATGACAGAAATGAATTCATTGTTTACCAGCAAGGCATCTGAAGAGGCCAACAGCTTCACACAAAATCCTTTAAGAAACCCAATTTTCATACAAATTAATAACAAACATCATGCAATGATGAGTTTATCCGTCTACACACAAGTATACAAATCTGCTACTTAGCAACATATTTTTTTTCACTCTGCATGAATTTTAATAGAAGGAAATCACCTCCAACACTAACACTGATACTACTAACGCTGAAACACGTAATCTGATTTTTTCACCATATATCCATTAAAAGGACATTTCATGTGCATAACGTGTATATCTACAACATCAGTTGAGTGAATGACGTGTAAACAGAACAGTTGTACCTGAGAAGCTTTTGTTTCAAACTTCAAACCACCGTAAATGATACAGATACAATAATGAAAATCATAAATCTACTGCGCAAGTCCACCCATCAACAACCGACACAGTGATACTTTGTGTAAAATGTTGCTAAGATTCAGGCTCAGTGAATAAAAGTACAGGATGAAAATAGACGGTAATGCTGTCTATGAAGGTCATGTCTATAATGCATTACAAGTACAATCATAAGACATTATAGTGCATTTATGAGGCTTTATAAAACTATAAATTATAATAATATTGCGTGACAACGTATAACAAGGATTATGAAGTATTAGAAGTGATGGATATAATGTATTCAGCATTTCAGTTCAGCATTCATAACGCTTTATAACTATAATGTCAAAGGGAGAAGAAGAGAGTCCTGGGTTACAGAGCACATAGACGACTGCTTTAATGTATAATAACACATTATAAATTCAAAGTTTGTGAAATGAAAAAATGCCATATACACATCACACATTTGCTAAACAGGGCTGTCACTTTACTTAAAGCTCACAAAGTCATGCTATAGCATATTATTGATGTTTATAAGACATTATTCCATTTCACAAACTTTATAATCTGTGACAATACATCAGAGCGATTCTGTGTCTTTACAACTGGATATTAAAATGTGCTTTGTAACTCAGGACTCCTGAGTGTGGCATGTGTGATTACGGACATTGATAAAGAGCTTTATAATGCCTTATAAATGCATACTAATGTCTTCTGGATGCATTACAGACATTATAATACATTATAGACATCATACTATTACAAATATCTTTATACAAGGCTGCCACTTTATTTAAATCTTACAGAGTTATGGTATGGGGTGTTATTGATGTTTATAAGACATTATTACATTTCAGAAACGTAGAATTTATAATCTGTTATGATATATTAGAGCAGTCCTCTATGTGTCTTTATAACAGGCTATAGTCATGGCAGTTATAATGTGCTGTGTAAACCAGGACTCAGATTCTTCTTTCCAATGCTGTTGCATGTCAGCAAGCAGCATGAAGTTAAGAAGCATTATAAACACTTAACTTATAGTACATTATATCCTCCACTTTATATACTTTATAAATGTTGTTGCAAGTTGTCATGTATGATTATAAACCTTTATAAAGGGCTTTTACGAAGTCTCATAAATGCACCATAATGTCTTAAGAATGTGCTTATAATGCATTATAAGCATGACCTTCATAGAAAGTGTCACCAAACATACAGTGTATCACCACCACACAATATTAAGTTAACTGTAAGTTTGTAAACCTGCAAACCAATAAAGTCACTCTTATGAATTCCTACAAAATAAAAGAAGCAGGTAGAAGGTAAGATCGTTGGGTTTAGTGTTGCTCAGTTAACAGCAGAGCTTTACACAGTGATTTTAAACATGGAAAAAGAACCATGTTCATATACAGTCAATATTTACTCGTGTTATATCCTATTTCTGCTACAGCTGAAAGTGACATATTCCTAAGTGGCCTTAAAATTGCCAATAAATTGTCAATTAAATGACAACACGTGCGTATAAAGTGAACAGTAGATTGTCAAAAACAGTCTGCTCCACTGAGAAAACCTCTTTTAGTACTAATTTCTTTTATTTCTCTGTGATTTGAATGCTATTACTTGCAACACAAGTAATTATTTCTTTACCACAGAGGAAATAAGCAATAATGATAAAATATTGGTGATAATATTTAGAATCTAATTTGTTATTATTATTTTATGTCATTTTTGGCCATTTTAGAGTATTGAGAGCATTTTATATTCTAAACATAGTGCAAAATGATTGTTTAATGAGAACATAGTTGTGTTATAAATACTTAAATGCTGTGTGGAGACATCTTATATTTTTATGTCTTTTCTTTAAGGCTTTAATAGAGAGGTAAATAACAGAATATGTCTGCCACTGCTGTCTGACTTTTCATTACTACAAAGGAAGGTTGTCTTATCTCAGAATATGTTTTGGGGTTATCAACTGATTTCTCAATACCTTGATATGATCGTTAATTAGTGCAGAATTCTCACAGATTGAATAAGGGTAAAAACAGCCATGCCTTTTCTTTTGATCCTTGGCTTTTAACACATTCTCTAACAGCGACCCTGTCACTCTCAATGCCAGCTGTAGTATTTAGTGACAGTACATTCTGTCTGATAAACAGCAGAGACTAATGACTGGGAAGACACACATGCAATTGCCTACCCGAACCTGATATATAAAAACAATCAAATCAGAAAGATGAAGTACACACAAACTGTACATAAATACATATTCAATAACTCACAAACTCAAAGTGTCAATATCAGCATGGAGCCCATTCATTCATTTGTTCTATCTCAATGTCACAACCTCATTTTTTTTATATCATGAGCCACGAGCTATATATTTTATATAGAGGGGTCATCATAGGTCACTTTGGTAATACCTTATTCCAAAGCAAGGCTGCTTCAGTCATGTAGATTTTGGCCATTCAGTATTTTCACTTCTTGCAGCGAAGGCAGCTGGAGTAGTCTTTAGGACTAGTTTCACATGGCTTCATTGTTCGAAGAAAGAGCACTCCTGGATCTTGTGAGAGGCCTTAAGACTCTAAGAGGAGGCTGGAAGGGAGAACACATGAGGATAAAAATAAAGAGTTAGATGGGGTTTTGTCAGCTAAAGGCTACAATGAGTTACTCTGTACAGGATATGGCTGGGGTTAGTTTGCATTTTTCTTGTTGTCAACAAATCCTTAGGTAAGACTAACAAGGTGTTAAAGCCACGTTTCCACCACAGGAACCCTCCCTGGGAACAAGTAACCTTTGGAGGAACTCATTGCACTCAGTGCATTTCCACTAGAGAGACCAGGGTCTAAATAAAGGTCCAGGGACATGATTTTACCTCCTAAAAAAGTTCCTGCTTGGAGGATAATACTTTTCAAAAGTACAGGAAGTTTGGGCGTGGGACTTGCAGTGATTAACATTTGACATTAGACAGTCTATTTGTTGGGGACTATTTTCAGTTACAGACTAATACACATTTGGTCTTCTATTGATGATAGCAGAACATGCAGAAAGCGGGGAAAACAATTCAAAACTATATTATTAATGTGGCTACTAAAAAGAAGGGACACTCCACTTCTGAAAAGTTGATGTTATGCGGAGCCTTGACATAAACATCCAGGGAATAATGTCAGTAAATTCAAGTAAAATACAGACTTCATGTATCACCTGCGAATGTGCCACACAAAACAGAGACAGACCCCTGATAATGCTTATCCCATGCGAACAGGGCATTGGTTGTTTTTTAAAAAAAACGGGATTTGATGACAATAAGAAAAAATATAGAATATTGCTGGCACTATCCTTCAAAAAGTCCCATGCCGTACAAACTGATATTAGATGTTTAAAGTTATCAATTAAAACCCATTCATTTCTTGGACAGATTATGCAGAATCATTTCCATAAACATCAAATGTTGAAGTTATTATCAGGGGGGATAAACACTGGAAGGCAATCCATGTCAAAATGGCAGCCATGTTTGGACTTTATCCATGCCACATTTCCAAACACGTGAGCAATTGCAATCATATAAGAGCAAGATCACACATTCATCTGAACTAAACAACAATTCCATTAAAGTTAATGCATGATTCAGCTTCATCAGTGCAGAAATCCTATTAGCAGTCAGACTGTCCACAGTTGCGCAAGTGCTGAACCATGATGATTTATTTAGCTACACAGCAGTCGAAATTAGTGAATGGGTGAGTAGATCACTGCTCTCGAGGGGCAGTTAGCATTGGGCAGCAGCTGAGCAGCCACGTGGACGAGGCGGTGTACCTCTGGAGCCTTCCTTTTTACCAGCCTGAGCTGTGGAGAGCTTGATGCTGTTTGCCCCGCTTTCCCCACCTCCTCAGGCTGCTCCAGAGCTCGAGGAGTGGGAGGTGGAGAGGGAGGTGGAGAGGGAGTTGGGGGTGGAGATGGAGTGGGAGGTAGAGACAGTGTGGAGGGTGGGGAGGATTGGGGTGTCAGTGAGAGGGTAATGGGTGTGGACTCAGACTCAGAAGATGAAATGCTCTTGGACAGTGACCCCTTGGATTCCCATTGGTCCAACCCCAACACCTCATACTCAGTCATGTCAAACTCCTGTCCTGTACCATGAGAAAAGGTTGATGGATAGATGAACATCATGTAAACCCCATCTCTGGCCTATTGAATTGAAAGCCAAATACTTTCTGTGTAATTGCTGTAGCCCTGCATCTCAAAGTTCATATTATAATGCATTACCATTCTGCAGACCACAGAACGGCGGCCGTATAGGGAGTTACGATAAGCAGGAACCAATTTGTTGCAGCACAAACAAGCCTAACAAGCCTGTTCTTATAAAGTCCCTCCTGTTCTTCTTTTTACAGTAGTTTCTGCAAAATTGTGTCCATGCAGGCAAATCATTGTCATTGCCATTTAATGCAAAGATAACAGAAATTTTGTGATATTATACATTTTTCATATTGTCAGCAAATCTCATGGAAAAACCAAATCCTACAATGAATTGATCCTGATAACATATCCTCTGTGTGACACACCTCCAATACTATCCAAAAAGTATAAAGAACACATAAGTGAACCACAAAGTTGCACCGGGTGAATAAGCCAGTAGCACACCAAAGCGTGTAATAGATCCACCAGTTCACTGTGACAGTGTCACGTTTTGCCTCGCCTAGGCATGAAAAGTACATGTGCTCACATTCCACAGCCCGAGGTAGCAATAATAAACATGCAACTTTTAAAATAAAGCTTGCTGAGGAACATTTCAGGTATTGGTCACAGTTTGGTTTAGGCAACAAAACTAATTGATTAGGTTTGGGAAACATGGTAGTTTGGGTTAAAATAACTAGTTTAAAACAACCGTTTTGGCTCACACATGAATTGAACCCTGGGGCCTCGTTCATAAAATGAACTTGCAATCAATTTAATCTAACTTGCGAAGAAAGCCACATCTAAGTAGTTATTAATAAAACCTTACTTTGATATGTTATCTCTAAACAAAGTCTAGACTTGACATAGGGGATTTTCCTGTTGGTTATGTCGGGGCAATCTGGGACAAATATGCACCAAAGCCTGAACAATGTAATAGAAATGATCAATTAGAGGTGTGAAGAATTCCTATAGCGACTCTCTCTCAAGCTACATGTTTGGCTTTGCTTGTCAGCCCATACTTAGTCCACCTAATAATGCATGTTGCCTTGCTTCAATCTCCTACCATCGCCGTGATCTTGTTTTCAAAAACAGTGCTTTTTACTTTTGGTCCATGGCTATTCCTGACTCAATCCTCATTTCTGCTGCATTATATGAGGGAAAATCACTGATTGTAAGGCAGGTGTTGTCAATTTAAGTTCATTTGAGATTTATGGATCACAGGTTATAAATAGGCTTCTTAGAACCTGCACAAACAAGGTTTTTATGCTCAGTATCTTTTATGAATTGAATGTAAGAGGACCATTGGAAATTATCTTCCGGCAGTTCAAGCATAAATTTAAGAACATAAATGAGGCCCCTGGTCTCCTGTGTGAAAGTCCTGTGTTTTACCCATCCATCCCCAGTGACCATCCTCCCTACAGGTTTTTATCTCTCTTTATACTCTGTTTGTCCGTTGCTTCTGTCACTATCAGCCCCTGCTACAACTGCATCTTCATACATGTGTGTACTTTTCACAGATATGTGCCCCAAAACGTGACATTGGCACGGTATCCTCTAGTAGATTGGCAGGTCTTTTACATGCATGGGCATGAAAACTGGGCTGGGATGACGTATTCCTTCAGTCCCATGAACACTGTAGTTTATTTTGAGTCAATCCCACATACACCTGCTGTCATAAATACTTAGTAGAGCACCAAATGTGTATTAATCTGCTGCTGAAAATAGTCTCCAACAAATGCACTGCTTACTCCTGTGTTAGCAATGTTCCTTAAAAGCTACATTGAGCAGCTGGTTTAAGAAATTAACTGAGGATTCTCAAAAATGAAATATATTTGTGATTTTAAAGATTTATGCATTCAGTAGGAACCAGTGAGGTTGTGGCTGAGGGCCACAGACAGGGTGTGGAAGTCAGGAAGGAGACAGACTGAAACTTGGCTCATTTTGGTCTGTTAATGGGATTTGCTGACAATAAGTAAAATATTGAATAACACCAGACTTATCCTCTAAGTTAGTGAGAACCCACAATTAAATGCAGTCATAAAATGACTGCAGCTATGTTAAGAATATAGAATATACTTCAATTCCTTGTTTGATATAAAGGTTTGTTGTGCATACAGCTGCACAGACATTTCAGTGCAGCGTAAACAGTTGTGTTTAAATGTTCCATCTAAATTTATCTACAAAGGAATAATTATCAGCTGAAAGAAAAAAAAACAGCTATAAAACAAATAGCAACTGTCTGCACATGATGTTAAACTCAGAACAAATCCCTGCAGCTACATGTGAGTGTTATCACAGGATGGTTTAGCCTGGCAGCCCTGTGAAGCCTGACCTGGTCCAAACAGGAAGGCAGGACCTAGGTTAGGGGGCCACTCAGGAAAGCTGAGGTACGAAACAATATTTGTCAGCTTAAACAAGCTCAAACAGGAAGACAGAAATCTACACGATAATCTGTTTTACACAAACCAACCAGGCATTGTTATTGAATTACAATGGCACCGTTATGTTCTCTATGAATATGCTGTGTTTCAACCCATTTTTATCAACATGCTATAATACAAAACTGATTTTTTTTTTAAGTTTTAAAATTCCTCTATAACACCATTAGCTTGTTGGATTAAGTCAGTATCTATAGTGGCTTTTACTTTTCTGTGCAGGTCAGAGTAATGTCGACTCACCCTTGTTGTAGCTCTCTGACTTGCTGCGCATCATAGGTTTGGTCCGATGCTGTGCCGGCGCAGGCTGCGGAGTGCTGGGGCCGGTGTTATCGGCATCAGACTGATAGGAAGACAGATCCTGCATGCTGAAACTCCTCAATCTGTCTGATAGAACCCCTTGACCCTAGAACAGGTAACACAAAGTATTCATTTTAGCATCAGGAGTGATGTAAGACCAAGGATGGATCATCTTTAGCAAAGCTGGGTCAGTTTACTTTAAAATGTAGTCAGAAAACAAATTACCTGGCAATTATTGTAATTAGTAATCAAAGGATTATACAAAATCTAATAATCTAATCTGATGATGCTTGGATTATTTAAAATCAAAATTTGAAAATATTGCACCTTATCCTAAAAAATGGATGCAGCCACAAAGATTTGAGCTTCACACTTACTCTCTTTTTCTCTTTAAATATCTAAAAACATTTTCAATGCAAATAAAATACATTTTTGCATACGGTTCTTCTTTTTCCTGCCAGGTCCACCACAAAGTGAAGCACTTGTCTAAAAAATGCTGTATGTCAGATGCACTTTTTATGAGTTAAAGGACCAGTGTATAGGGTTTTGTAGCCTCTAAAGATATTTAACATGCCATATTTTAAACATGTAATCAAACATTTAATCAAATTATCCTTGAAAGTTTAACTATAATATAATCTGGGCTGATTATAGTTACTTGTTTTTTGTAATCTGATGACATGTAATCCTATACTCAACCCTGATTTTAGAGGCATGAATAAAAACATACATTCAAAGCTTTATTCCATAAACCAACGTCACTATGTGAATAGCAAATAACAGAACAGGCTTGATACCCTTATCCACAGTGACCCTCTGCTGTACCCCCAGGTCAACACAAAACAAATGCCCACAGCCTGCATTACCTTTGTTGCAGCCATGACTGCAGCTGTGGCTGCAACATTCAGCCCCTTTCTGCCAAAATGCACCAGTGTGTCATAGCTTTTGTCCTTCGCTTGACCGATGTAGTCATCAATGTCCTGAAACAAGTACAAAAAACAAATAAACTTACAGGAATTTAGTGTAATCAACAAATCATTTCTCATTTTTGGAATACAAGTTATATTTATTCAATTAAACTTAAAAAAACTGATTTATTTTCAGTACATTTCAAAAATGGTAAACATGAGTTCAAGAAACATGATTAGTATGTTAGCAGACTTCTGATCATGCATCGTTTGATGCTTTTGATAGTTTGAAGAAAACATATGGCAACTTGCTGTCTGTTTCTAATACACTATAAGATAAGTCATGTTTGTTTAAGTTATTTTTGTTTTTACAATAATTATAAAAGTGTGAACCATAATGAAGGTTGGTATTGAATTCATTTAACACTTTAAACGTAATAAATTCAGTGGGAACAGTTTCACATATTGTCCTTGTGACACTGTTTGAACAAAGTTGCTCCATCAGGAGCAGCTGAAGCTGTAAGTTTTTTTGGTGTGAAATGAAGAACTGACTCTTCAAACTGAGAAAATATCATTTGAAATAAAATTTGTTTGTAATGTTCACCAGTGTGGTTGAAAAGTTGTTGTTTCAACTTAATATCTTAAACGTATTGAAAATGTTTTCTTAAGTAATTAGTATCAAGCCTGACTAGAGAAGTTTATTTGTTTTTGATCATTTCATAATTACCTCAAATTGTCTTTTCAAATTCAGTCAACTTAAACATTTTAAAGGCAGCATGGACACTAACTTTATTAAGTTAAAACAAATGGCTTATTTTTTACAGTGCTCTCATCTCTCATTATCATTGTCAAACTTATTTTATGCCCCATGCTGATGGGTGTTTCTATGTATCTCGAGTGCATCTTGATGTAACTCTATCTGTTATTATGTTGGCCAACTCACTCATCTGTTTCCTGACTCGGACATAGAGGAAAAAGGAAAAGAGAAATGGAGGAACATCACGACATTTCCTGCCTCCTGTTCTGCAGACACATCTTTAACAGCTAAAGTGGAAAAGTGAATTGACACAAAGGAACTTTTGTTCTCTAGAAAGCTGCAAAGCTTAAATTTTATTAGTCACAAAACCACACGAACTAACTTAGAAATATTTTAACCAAAGCCTTTCCTCGAACTGCACCAACACAAGTAAAAAGAAGATCCAACAACAAAGGAAGGGATTTCACCTTTTCTTTAGAGGAAAGTGTGGGATGGACAAACTTCCTGTATAGCACACTGGAGCCTTTAGTGTAAGGGGAGAGCAGCCACACCACAAAGGCTATCTTCAGTTCATAGTAGAAAGGAAGCCTGCAGTGAAGAGACAAAATGATGGAGCCACTGTTCCAACAAAGCATAATGAAACACACTTTATTATGCTACATCTCAGTGATAAAGTATCTTTTGTGATATCAACACAACAGCAGCCACTGTTTTCCACCAAAGACCTGCGAAGGTCACTTACCAACAAAGAAACATATCTGTAAACACTTCCACAGTCGTGAATAGGGCAAATATTATCCAGTACATCATCCATTTCACCTAAAATGTAACAGAACAGTGAAAGACAGTTAAAGTAGCTACTGATTAACGCCTTGAAGAATCATGTTTATGAGGACGACCCTGCCTGATATCATTACATAACTAAAAATACAAATTGAGACTAAAATGGGAAAAAGAATTGAGAATATTTCCAAACACAAAAGGTTGCATATTTGTAGAATACAACAGACTACTATATCATCACTTACTTGAAGAGAACGCTGTTGGAAAAATGTAATTCAATTCTTTATTAAACTCAAAATTAAAGGGGCAGTTGACACCGAAATCAAAAATACATATTTTTCCTCTGACCTGTATTAATATTTATCCATCTAGATTGTTTTGAAGATATTGGCCGTAAATATTTCTGCCATCTCTTGTGTATAATGGATCTGAATGAAACCACAGATGTCATTGTGAGTGGTTTCATGTATTAACTACTTTCTTTCAATGATAGAATCTACTGGAACTACTTTCTTCTTGCAGTAGAATCTACTAGAACTCCTTTCTTTCTTCTAGAAAGAGGGTAGTTCCTACATATTATGGATTATCTAAGTAACCGAGTAATGATGTCTGGAAAGAGACACTGGTGTTGAATTTTCCAGATACATTTTATGTTGCTTTGAGCACCACAAGTCAAGTGCTAGAGCAAATATTTGTCTAAATACCACACTGGAGGCAATGTGGGGCAGTGAATGTAGCACACTGTCATGCATTTTGGCTTTGTCATGAAATCGTGCAGTTTTGGGAGAATGTTAATTTGGATATCACAATTCTGGGGTTAGATACGCCTCCAGTACCATTACGTTGGTAATATAACTGGAGATATTGTGCTAAGAGAAGATATATTTGCTGAAAATCTTGTTAGCAGCTTGTAAAAACGTCATCGTGAAGAGGTGGTACAAGGCAGAACCACCAACATAAGGTAAATGGATGAAAAATTGTGAATGAAATATATGTTGTGGAGCAGCTGACTCATAGGATGAGCGTTCACGAGGAACAATGTCAAGAGAAATGGACAATGTTTACATGTCAACAACAAGATAAGGACTGAAGCACAGAATATGTCACAAGAACAGAGGCAGGGCCATTTATCTTTTCATGTATCTCTTTTCTCTCGTATGTATGTGACTTTTCTGTAATGGATAAACAATAAAAATGAATTATAAAAAAGATAAATTATATACTCACGTATTCTCTCACATCTTTCGATTTTACAGCTTTATAAGATGAGTAAGCAGGATATAGTGTACCAAACACAAGTCTAGAAGACAGAAAACATGCCCATCAACGCAAAACAAAAACATTTAACACTGCAGTCCAACAGATACATCTGTATTTAAAATGTCCATTAATAGCATGAGTTAATATAAATCAAGGCATTCAAATGTAATAAATCATGATCATGGACGATATATCACGGGTGGGTCAGCAGAGATTTCAAATTATGCTCATGAGAAATACCTGTGCTAAAATTTCAAATGTATTTCTTCATGTACAATATGATATGATACTATATGATATGATACAATACGATACAATACCATGCGATGCAATTAACTAGAGCTGGGTGATACACTGATATATTTATTTTAGATATCTTTATATTGTAAGTTTTATCTTTTCCTGGTTTTAAAGGTTATGTTACAGTAAAGTGATGTAATTTTCTTAATTTACTAGACTCTTCTAGCTGTTATATTATTTTAGGTATCATATCCGTATCACCCATTGTGTTCGCAGTTTATGAAAGCACCAATAGTCATCCCAGAAATATCGTCACAATATTGATAGATGTATTTGGTCAAAAATATTCTGATTATTTTTGTCTTCCTAAGCCCTAACAGTATATTATTTTAGAGAAAATGTGTATATCATCATCATTGTATATTGTAGAATAGAATAGAATAGAATTAGTCTATTCATAAGCCATATCACCTGGCTCTATGAATAACATATCAAATCAAGGCATTTTCAAATGTAATGAATCATGATTATGGTCAATTTATTATGAGTAGTGTTGCCCATACCTGTAGGTTAAGCAGAGATTTCAAAATTATACCCTTAAGAAATACCTGGGCTAAAAATTCAAGTGTATGTCTCAGTCATCACGTAAACCTACATTTATACAACACAGTTTGAGCTGCAGTCGACATAAATAAAATGATGGACAGGTTGTCAGGTGAGATCAAGGTAAAGGAGCAAAGGTGCAACAGCTTTTTCCTTCCAGAAAGAAAC
>JAJHUR010139165.1:0-16185 GCA_027495735.1 Lutjanus campechanus
CTCAGCTGAGGAAGAGTGAAAGAGTGAATGAGAAAAATGCACCATCATTGGGCTCCTCGCTGCTGTTTATATCCCGTGTAGACAGCGCTGCTAACGCTGCGGGCTGATTCAGAGTCTTTGGAGGAGGACATCTGGTTGGGTTCAGACAGCAGTATGAGGACGCTGAAAGCATTATCCCATCCAGGTTTTATTTACATTAACCGTGTCATAAGCCTGGTTGCTGTCAGACATTAAAAGCTAATGATTCATTTGTGAAAGTTCGTGTGCACAGAAAACTGATTGTATTTTTTTTTTAACATTTCGCTGCCATAACTGCTAAAGGAAGTTAAGGAAAAGTATAATGAGTGGTTAAAAGTTAAATTATGTCAAAGTGAGGACAGAAAGTCCAAAAGAGTCTCTGCTTCAGTAAACAACGTTGATTTCAATACTTGCCTGCCAACTGTTTGATTGGCGAGCTGTTTCATCCGATTGAACTGCTTCTTCATTTTCGCTCCCTTGCCAGTGTGTCCCTCCGAAGTTACGCTTCAAAGCCGGGCTTTGGTTTGTCATGAAGTTCACAGGGCCTCTCCCCCGGTTTGATTTTCCAAGCTGTCGCTATGACAGGGAAAAACAAGCGAGAGCCATTGAGCCCAAAGCCAATTAAAAATAGTTTGTAGCCTCGCTAGCCCCTAAGCTAGCCTTTCCCAAGTGGAAATCCTAGAGAAAAGTTCCCGTTGGGGGTGACGGCATGATCCGTGAACCTCCTTTTTTGTTTATATCCGTACATTAAAGTCCCGAAGTGAGCGGTGACTAACTTTCACTGGCATTACAGGCTTTTCATGGCTCTTCTCGGTGGTTGTCCTGACCGTTAGCCGGTGAGCTAACGTTACCGAGCTGGATAATCCGTCGGCCGCTTTCTCCCAGAGTGTAGCGGGGAGCTGAGTGAACAGCAGCAGCAACAGAGCGGCTCACCTCCGCCTCTGCCAACACACACACACACACACACAGAGCACAGAGGAAGTAACGTTAGAGCTCCACACAGCATCTGCCACACCGACAGACAGCACCACCTCCCTCTGGACGCTGACAGCAGAGACACACAGCCATACTGATGGAAACAACCCTTTACTACAATATAAATATGTGACATAATGAAACATACTAACTTATTTTACTTTTACTTTTACTTTTACTTTTTACTTTTACTTTTTTTTTTAATCTTTAAAAAAATATATATTTTTCATATATTGAGTAAGTGCTTACCACCATCAAATAATGAATAAAATATACTAAATCAAAGTACCTGCATACCTCGAAATTGTACTTAAGTCTAGAGCACAATGGCAACATTTGCTTAAAAGTAAAGTCGATTAGCAGATTAACCAGTTAGTCGATTTAAAGGAAATTGGTTTCAAACAATTTTGATAATTAATAATTTTCAGTCATGTATCAAGCAAAAATGGTAAACATTAAATGTTTTGGTAAATGTAAGGATGTGCTGCTGTACTTTTACGTTCTACGTTTTATGATAGTAAATGAAGAGGCTTTGGATTTTGGACTGTTGGTTGGACAAAAGGAGCAATTTGAAGACGCCACCTTGGGTTTTGAGAAATTGTGATGAGCATTTTTCACAATTGTATAGACTAAACGATTGATCTTAAAATATAATTGGCAGATTAATCAATAACAGTCAATAATGAAAAGTTGCAGCCTTACCATGGACACAACACATGGCAGTTATGAGCCTAGTGTATGTCTATACATGTACATTGATCAAAATATCATATTGAAAAGGCATATTAAAAAAAACAATGTTTATATCTTTAAGCAGGCATATATGAGCCACAAGAGGACAGAGTCAGATTTAATACTATCTACTGCACTTTGCATCTCATGTGTGGTTCCTTTGCAGTTTGTGTGAAAAAAGGTTATTATGAGAGGAAATGCACGTATGTCAATACATTAACAAATAGTTTGACACTTTTTGGATTATTTGCTTTAACGAGACAAAAACCCAGATATCCATTCTCATGGTTTCTCCCCTGTGTAGAAACTTTAGTAGCTTTATTAAAAATCCATTTGAGGATTTTTTTTATAAATAAAGCTGCTGAAGGTTCTTCCACAAATAGGGCAAGTATTTCTCTCTTTTATGTGACTTTCTACATGCTGCACCAGTGGAATTCAGACATGCTCCACATATGCCACCAAGGAATTTGTGAATATTTGAGAGACATGAGGCATCCTCAATGAGGTGGTCTAGGAGTTTCCCACACAATTTGTGAGGAAATGTGTCAGAGTGGCTTTGAATTCTATATTTCACATGGGACCTGATGGATGTCCTGTCTCTGTTCTGCATCTTTTTGATGTTTTTCCGCCTCTGTAAATTCTTCTGTAAATGTTTTTAACTCCACAAAGTGAGATAAAAGTGAGATCCCACACCACTTTCTGTTTTCACTTTTATCATCCTTGCTGTCTTCACTTTCATCCTCACAATAAAACAGATGAAAGTGTTTGGCTGGCTCTGCATCTTATTCAGATCCTTATTTCACTGGTTTAGCTGATTTCTGAATATTCATAGACTACAAGAGGAGTAAATCATCATTACATTACAATTGATTAAGTGAAAAGGTAGAGTTACTCCAAGTACGTCCCTATAAATCATCTGCCTGTAGAGGTTTAATGACAATATATTAATTTCAGATTAAAAGCCAAGGGCTATTCCTGTCTGCTAAAATTTGATACAGATTTAGAAACAAATCAATTTTAGCACATAAAAACACCACTGCGATTGTGTAACGCCTTGAATTTATTACCAGGTTGTTGTTTTTTCGTGTGCAAATATAGAATTTTTGCAGTGACACCTTTATTCTGAAAAACATTAACCGGAAGTGTCATCTGGTCGGAATTGTCGATACATTTCTAGCCCCGTGCAAGTTGTTATTAGCCAGCAAAATATTATTGCCTCGTCATTTAGTCCTCATTTTCATGCAAGTCGTAGTTTATTTACTATACGCAAGTAGTTGAGCCACCCGACTATGCTCACAGTTTCATAGTTTTTCTTCCCCAATTTATTAAAAAGCCCACCTGTCAAATTGAGCTAGCCGTTAGCTTGTTGTAGCTAGCCAGTGCAACGTTAAAGTAGGTGGGCGAGATTTTTCAACGCTTACAGTATTAATGTTGACTAACTTACATAACGTTAGGACAAATATCATTAATGGCAGCTCGGCAAGCCTTCACAGACACGGATACAGCCGATGAAGCAGTGCGGGCGACCTGTGACGATGCAACTACATGCAAAAGGTACTAGCAGGGTATATCTTACTGTAGCAAAGTTCATCATTTAACAGTCATGTGGATTAAAGTGCATCAGGTTATGATAACTTGAGTTGAAAATGTAAAGGCGGTATTGCAGGTACGAGGTGATGCTGCGCCTACGACATTACAGTTACAGATAAGCAATGTTAGCTAACATTAACCGGGCTATATCTCTGTTATAGTTTAACAATTATGCCTAACAACATCTTCAAATCCACAAAGCATGTTGTGGATATTTTGATCCTCATCTATAAACTATTGAAAAGTAAAATTTTGGGACTTGCACTATAACCAGTGGTGTAAAGTAACATGTACTTAAGTACCTTAAATGAGTATTTCCATTATATGCTGCTTTTATATATCTACTTCACACATTAATTCATCACTTAGTTGGAGCTGCAGTGATGAATTGACTACTCGATTGTGAGTCGCCTATAAAATAAATTGCCAACTATTTTCATAATCAGTTAATTTGTTTGTGTATTTTTAAGAAAGATGGTCGAAAGTCTCTGACTCTAGCTTCTTAAATCTGAACACCGTGAAACAGTGATCAACATATTTCACCATTTACTGATATTTTTGGACCAAAACAGCTAATCGACTAATTGAATAAATAACTGACAGATTATGCTTAATCGATAATGAAAATAATCCTTAGTTGCGGCCTTAATTATAATCTAGTAATATAATACATATGATTCTGAAATGAGCCATTGTGCATACTGACTACTCTTACTTTTTGTACTTGAAGTGTATTTAATTCTAATATTTTTGTACTTTTACTTATTTAAGATTCTGAATGCAGGACTTTGACTTGTAACAGAGTAATTCTGCATTGTGGTATGGCATTACTACTTTTACTGAAGTAAAACAACTGAGTTCTTCTTTCACCTCTGGCTATAACAAGTAAGTGTATTAGCAGGCACAGGGGTACCCCAACTTTTTCATGTCAGGTACCCCCACAATAGATGCACCAAGACCATAGACCCTCAATTTGAAACAATTTTGTCTTAAGGAATGCCGTCTGAGTAATTGTTTTTATTTTAGATTTGAAGATAATAAAATCTTCATTGTCTGTCAATAATCAAACAAGGATTGCTATAAATTAATCAATCAAGACAGCTAGCCCTATTTCTTCCCTTGTTCCAATTTACAACAAATGTGATAAACATTAAAATATTCTATTCCTATGTTTGCTGAGGACCCCTGTTGGGCCCTGGACCCCAGTTTGAAAACCACCGAATAATAAGCCATGGTTTCCTCACCACACTGGGCAGGCAGTGTAAACTCTGCCGGCCATAGTTTAAAATGATCAGGCCATACAGCACGGACCAGCTAAACCAAAAATGGAGCAGAGACACTGCACAGATCTACAGTATAGAGCTGGGTTTTTATTCTTTGTACAATCAGGGGTACTAGCAGTCTTTTCACATTTGAGGGGGTCACTTGACTCATTGAGAATACAGAGCTAATTGTTTGAGTAGAGCCTTAATTATGTATGTCACCTCCTCACCAAATGTATGTTTGATATACTAGGTTTGCTACCAGTAAAAGCTACTGGAAGGACCCCTATATCCAGTATTTTGCAAGATCTGTAGGGGACCGGAAGGCACCTGAAATCAATAGAGGTAAGTGATGCAGTGTCTTCTTGTTGACATATTTTTACTTTAGTCAAAAGTAACTCATAATATTTGGAAGTGGCTCTACAGCATCAACAGTCCATGAAATGAACATCGTCTGCTGCAAGTGCCTCACTAGAATGTGTGCAGACTGCGTAGAGTAATGATGCCTGTTTATATAACCCTAATCAACACCTCACTTTACAATGTGCTTAGTGAGGAGTTATCAGCAGTAAAACCTCCCACTCACACAGTCATAATGTTTACACAGGTCTCAATATATGTGATCTTTCTAGAATTTTAAATGCTGCACTGCAAAGCCGCCTTGCAAAAATGGTCTGAGAAATACCTTTTTGTACATGACTTAGGCCTGGTGTGTATGTGCTTTATTATCTTCTTTTACTTTCTGCTTATCTCCTCAGGTTACTATGCCCGTGTTAAAGGAGTTAACAATCTCCTTGACGCGTTCATAAAGAAAACAGAATGTGACTGTCAAGTAATCAACGTGGGTGCTGGACTGGACACCACGTTTTGGAGACTAAAGGTTTGCAGCATTGCAGCTCACTGCCAGCACTCTGGTCTGAATGTGATAGAGTGAAGATAGAGAAAAGCGACATGATCTTAAGTGTATTTGTATGTATGTGTGTGTGTTACAGGATGAAAACCTCATGCCTCGGAAGTTCTTTGAAGTTGACTTTCCAACAGTTGTGGCCCGGAAAATACACAATATTAAGTAAGACAACTGCGTTATAATTATATTTGATATTTTTTATCCACAATACCATGTGCCAAACATGGACCAAAGCAGCTACAATCATCCCTAACACATTAGAAGACCTGATGGTTATGGCATAAAACATAAAATTACTATTAATACAAAAAATCAAATGTCATATTTAGGCTATTAGTTAAAATAACTATAAGGGAGTACATCAAGTAGCACAAGTATATGATGTTTTTATTCCTCCTCTGGGTTTGGTATTGTAATGTGGGGTTATGATCTGTAGAGGGAGACAGAGCTTTTTGTGACATCTCTACATTTCTAGCTGTTGTACATAAGAATTCAAGTAACAGTGACTGTGTATTTATATTGTATTTTATCATTACATTTATTTGAGGATGTATGTTATATGCAAATAAGAACTACCAGTATTCAGATTAAGTATTTGTATAAGAATAGTTCAGGCAGAAATATCATGTATACTGCAGTAAGTGCAAGTGTTACCATCACAATTACTGCCATGGAAACTAAGCTACACACTGTTAGATTGTATTGAGTTATATAGAGAGGTATGTAAAGGTCTAATATATAGTCTACTCTCATTGATATAAATGTGGTAAATAAATAAGTAGGAATAACTCATGGTATATAAAATACAATTCAAGAAATGACCATAAAGTTGAATTAACTCCTTTCTACTAAAAGTTTCAACAATATCTGAACACCAAAACCTTCATGAAGGATCATTATATAAGACTAGAGACTATTAGTTTTTGATAGGCTACATTCTTCCTCTTCTTCTTCTCATTATTATCATTATCATTACACTATTTGTAGAATTAGATTCCAGTGGTGGCTGCGGAGGATTGTTTCAAACTTGTGTGATTCAAACATTTCCAATAACTGCAGAGCTTTATGAAGTCAAAAGTCAAAATTTGTCGAAAAATGATCGATGTGATCATTTCCAAAACTGACAACATGTTTTTATGCAACAAAATGTTCTGCTTCAGTCCATATTTTGTGGAGCTGAGCTTTTCAAAAACAACATTTTCACTGCGGTCAAAAAATAGTTTGCTCTCCAGCCTGCTGATTACAAAGGGAGGCACGCACCTGCATTAACAGGGCTGTCTACAGCACCATAAATCACATTTATGTTGACGGAATTGATGAGTTATGTTCTTTAAAGACGTCTGATTTAATTAAAAAGACCAACTCAATCTGATGAATAACTTCATTCAAATTGAGGATGTTGTTCAAGGATTTCTGATTTTTTTTTTCCCTGGGGGCCAACAAATATTGATTTCAGACAATTGAAGCTTTATTAAATGCAATAAAATATGATGACATTAGGTTCAGCCCTAGTGTAGATTATATAGTACAGCAACTTAGTATATGTAATCTATACATATATGTAATATGGCATTTTTTGGAGTTTTTGTTGCAGAATGTAGCCTGTATGATGTCTGATTGTAGTGTAGCTCAGATTTATTGTTGTCAGGCAGTTTTGGTTATGTATTGTAATGTTGTTGTTTTTTTGTTGTTGTTGTTGTTTTTTTTCTTTGACTAGGACAAAACCACCCCTGTCCAAACCCCTGATTGAAACCCATTCAACAGACTCCTTACTACTAGGTAATAATCAAAAGTTGCAATAAATACATGACACATCCATGTAGTTTAGATAAAAAATACTCTTCTTGTCAGAAAATCTTTCTGTGTCTGACTTTAGTATCTTTTCCATCTTTCTCACACTCTCTGTTTTGTTTGCTCAGATGCGCACAGCCTTGACTCAGACCGGTACTGTATCATCGGAGCAGACCTCAGAGACATCTCTAATTTGGATGAAAAACTGAAGAAATTCCAGCTCAATCCTGAGTATGTGAATATGCTTTTTCCTCACCTCAGTTTTGTCTCAAATTTACATTTGGTGCCACTCTTAATTTGCTAAGCAAATTATTTAGTTTCAGAGGAGAGTTCAAGGTAACCTGAGGTCAATGTTATTTTGGTGGAATAAGTCCTTTTTTTTTTTTACATCTGTCAGTTGTCATGTGTTCGTCACACATGTGTTAAGAAGTGACGCTTATCTCTGCTTCCTGACTGTGAGTGACTCCAGATAACAGGGTGTATGGCTGTAATGCAGATGCAATGACTACGTATGTAGCCTGATTTGAAATGATACCCACCCCAAAATGTATGTACTGGGTGTCAAACACTCAACTTCATGTGAACTTGAAATATGGCAGCGAGCTCAGTATGTTTCACTAAAATATTACTAAATGTTCAACTTAAAGGACGGTGGCAGCGTGACATGTCAGCAGTATAGTTAAACAGAAGTTTCTGTAAAAGGCTCCAGACTAACTGCACTGTTCCACAGCCCTGTATTGTACAATTAAAATTGTAAAGATTTAAAAAATGTTTAGGAGCATCAGCACAAAATTTAGGAGCACCACTGAAATTGTCATGCAACCTTCCAAGGCCCTGAGCAAAAGTCTGCTCAGGAACCTTTCTACCTGACCCCTGAGCCATGGAAACCATTTGCCACCCAGTTACACCTGACACCCAATACTCCCACCACAATCCTCCCTCCTCCCAGTTTGCTTCATCTGTCAGTCTAAGAGTAAGTAGAGAACAGAATAAAACAGCTATATTTACTGAATATAATATTTTCTATAGAATCTTTGACGTGAATATTGACATTAATTTCAAAATGCACAATCCCAATTTAAAAAAAGTTGGGACGTTGTATAAAAAAAATTAATAAAATGATTTGATCATTTTCCACTTGTATTCAATAGAATACAGTACAAAGACACAATATTTAATGTTCAACCTGACAAACTTTATTGGTTTTTTTTGTAAATACACTCATTCTGCATTTGATCCCTGCAACATTTTTTTTTTTTAAGTTTGAATTGTGAACTGTGAAAGTTGTGGAATGCTCAAAAACACCTGTTTGGAACATTCAACAAGTAAATAGATTCATTGGTAACAGCTGACAGTGTCATGATTGGGTATAAAAGTGGTAAGTTTATATAAAGGATACTACATGAGCTCAGCAAAACTTTGTTGCTGCATCTACAAATACAAGTTAAGACTCTACCATGCAAAGAGAAAGACACATATCTGCAACATCCAGAAACACAGTTTCTCTGGGACTGAGCTCATCTGAGATGTACTGCTGGAAAGTGGAAAAGTGTGCTGTGGTCTGATGAGTCCAGATTTCAGATTGTTTTTTGGAAATCACGGATGTCATGTGCTCCAGGCTAAAGAGGAGAAGGATCATCAAGATTGTTACCAGCACTAACTTCAAAAGCCAGCATCTGGGATGGTATGTGGGTGTGTTGTTGCCCATGGCATCATGGGCAACTGTCACATCTGTAAAAGCCCCGTTAATGCTTAAAAACACATGCAGGTTTTGGAGCAACATTAGAAAAAAAAAAAAGAGAGAGAGAGAGAAAGACTTTTCACAAAATTAGTGTCCTCAGTTCCCAAACTCTACGTTTTGTCACTCCCTTACTTTCCATTTTGCATTAGTCCAGAGTTGCAAGTAACTGAGTGATGAAATAATCATTTGTCTTGTTTTAAAATCATGTCCTCCAGAGGTCGCTGCATCTGTTTCATTTCACGCACCTGCAAATAAACGCGTATTCAAGTGCAAAGTGGTTGATCTATTCTGAGCTGTATTTTATGAACACTGTTGGCTCTGGCATTTATCAAATGCAATAAAATAGTTGTATTTCACTCTCACGCTTGCCAGGCAGAAAGTTGCATAACACAGAGACCAAGACACAGGCAGACCAAGAGATGCACTGCAGTCAGGCAGCTCTGCACACACACACACACACACCTGCTTGTTCCACGTGATATATGATGATGTTAAAAAACGAAACAAACAAAAAAATGGGGTGTATATTTGCAAGTCACACTGGTGCTCCTTGTTATTCTGTCTGAAACCCTGAGTTTTGATCATTTGTCACCATAGGAACCCGCTGTAACTGACATAAATTTTGTTCTTCAGTGGCTGGGTGTTAAAAGTTCTTGGGTGGAGAATGATTTTATCGGCAGCGGTGGACCAAACACATCACCATTGTATAGTAGGATGTTGGGTGGCACAGACATCCTTTTTTGTACAATAGGATGTTTTCTATGGCAGGGAGAGCTCAGGCTGGCAAACTCCTTCACCTTAGCTCATAACTCACATATATTACCTTTATTTATCCAGGGAAGTTTGACAAAGAGTGAGGCTCACTTTTTCAGGAAGTGGGTGTGAATTTAGGTTTTTTTTTTATTAGTCTTTATTGTTAAAGAGCGAGAGGGTCATTACTTCTTTTGTTTTCTCTGTACCCACATTTAAGGTTGGAATGTAATATTCCATAGGTAATATAACATAATTTACAGTGTTACATAGCTTGAAGATGACAGACTGCAAAAAAAACACTCCCACAAAGGAGAAATATGTCATATATTTACTGCACTACATCATAAAAAAAGTTAAAATACCAGCTTCTCCAACAACACTAGAGCCAGTTTTTGTTTTCCTGTTTAACGTTTAGTAGAGTTAAAATTAAATCAGAATGTTTGTCGAATCAATTAAGTGGCTGTTTCTGAGTCATGAGAAATCATTAATAATCTTTTAGAAGAAGCAGATGTTTATAACAGTTAAACTGAGCAATCTGGCAGGCAGTCACTGAGCTCCAGAGTTTTATTTTCAGAGCAGCGGACTTTTGTTTTCAGAATAACAGACTCAGCTTTTCATTGACAGATCGCTTCAACCATCGATCTTCAATCAAATAGGGCTTCATGCTAATTAGTTTACTGTTTTGCAGTACTTTTGAACAGTAGGGTCTTACATTTCTCATCGTTAATTTAGCAAGATCTCTCAAAAATCTTAAAAATTTCAGTCATATTTAGCAGAAATTAAATGGCTTTCACTATTTTCTATTGGACTTGATTCAATTTAAAAAATCTCGACACTTTTTTACAATTAAAATAACAGATTTAGAGGGTTCTTTTGTCTTGGCAGATGTACAGTCTCTCTGAGCACGTTCTACTTTTATTGTTGTGGTTACGTGTGCTTTTCTCATTCTCAGATTACCCACACTGCTCCTGTCAGAGTGTGTGCTGGTCTACATGACACCCTCCCAGTCCTCCAATTTGCTTCACTGGGCAGCAGAAACCTTCCACACTGCCATGTTCATCAACTACGAACAGGTAAACAAAACAAATTGCTTCATCCAGGCACAGCAGAAGAACACAGTTATTGGCCTATTTTATCCATGTCATAACTCAAGCAAGTATGTGGATTTTGTATTCATGTAAAAGTAACTAATCATGCAGCCTTGATCCGTGTGTCCAGGTGAACATGAGCGATCGATTCGGCCAGGTGATGATTGAGAACTTGCAGCATCGCCAGTGCACCCTGGCAGGAGTGGAGGCTTGTCAGTCTTTGGACTCTCAGGTGACCTCCTGCACTTCACTCAATATTTCACAACCAAGACAACAATAAGTCTTACATGCTTAGTTGTTATGAGTTGAGTGGCTTTGTGGGACCAGTAACCTGTCAGGTCCAAATTGTAAGAATGATTTGGAGGTCTGGTGTTTGAGAGATCTTCTACGCACTCATTAGGATCTGTTATTTGTTGTAGCTTTTAGTTCTTTGTCTTTTTGAGAATATCTGGACATGATGTGTGTTAATGTGTGTTGTTTGCAGAAGGAACGCTTTCTGAAGACAGGCTGGGAGCATGCTGACGCTCTGGACATGATGACCGTCTACAGTATGCTGCCCCAGGAAGATGTGGCGAGGTATCTGCCAGAGAATCCAGTCGTACAAAAACGAATAATAATATTTGTTGTATACACACATTCTCATCTTACCTTGTGATTGTTCAGAAGGATGCTTTGTTGCCATCTGTTGAGCACCCAATTTCCACACATCTACACACAAAATCAGTTGGCTCATTACAAGTGCTGCTGCTTATCTGTGAAAACGGTTGTCTGTCCTCAGTGGCTCTGAGAAAATAACCCTGATGATGTCATCAAATGTTACCTTAGCTCTGGCTTGGAGGTGACACGTTTTTAACAGAAAACCTGCGTTATGAACTGGTGGCGTGGAGTTTGAAAGAACTGGGCATTTACTAGTCACAGGATCCAACGAAAGATGTAACAAATTTGCATTATTGGAAGTTGTGTTGTGTCAAGATGGTAACCCTGGATTATCCAAACTCCCGTGAGATTTGTAACCTCCTCATATTTTGGGAGAGGATTGTCTTCAGAAAGACGCTCAGTCTCCTGGTTGAAAGGCCCGTGTTTGACCTACAGATTGAAACTGCAGATTTATGTCGTGTGTTAGTGGAGAAAAGTCTCTAAATCTTCAGTATGCCTCAGCTTATGGTGCTCCAAATGCAAAAAAAAATACATCTGAAAAACTCAACAGCAACCTTTCTTTTAATTTGCCCTCCTTCTGTTTATAGTTTGATATAAAACAAATCACATTACAAGATGAAATACATCCCCTTTCTTTTATTTCTCTCAGAATTGAGCGTCTAGAGTTCCTGGATGAGAGGGAGCTGTTGCAACAACTTCTTCAACACTACAGCATCTGCTGGGCCACCAAGGACAAACTCAATCTGGGTAATTTCCATTTACGTTACATTTAATAAATGGATATATTAGCGAAAGTAGGAAATTTTTGAAACTATGACTGCCACTATGGCGCCACACTGTCCTTAAGTTTATTTATTTAGTGTTACTCATATGTGTTAAGTTTTTCATATTTCCACTCATCCTCCCAGTCTGAACATCGATTGTGGTCACTTACAAGAACAGGTCATGTTCTGTTTCCTCAGGGCTGTCACAGTTGGCATTTTGATTGTGAAACCGCTCCGCTGTTGGGCATGCTTTACACGTGTGTTCGCCAAAATCAACAACAGGAGAAGATGTGTAAAGGGAGACGTTGGGAAAGAGGAAGCCCCTTCTCTCCGTCATGCTGTCGTCTGGGACCTGTTCCGGCGTGAAAACTCCCTGCATCAGCAGAATGTGATTTCATGAGCGTCCTTTGTAACCCGGTACAGGCTGAAGATAAGAGATGATATGGTTGAGAGCTGTGAAGATGTTTGTCACTACACTGACACTGAATTACCAACCGTTAAATTGTTTTAATTCATTTGCTTACAGACATGTTTTGGCTGTGATTACACAATCGCTTAAAATTAAAAAATCTGATCACCTGTGTTGAAGATAAAGAATGTAGGATTTCGGATGTCATATATTTGTTCTCGCCTGGTTTTTATGTGCCATTTTGATTTTATTTATTAATCAATTGTACTTCCCAGACTCATTTTCTTAAAAAACATACATGCATGCGATAAAACTAGATGAGAACTGCTAGAAATGTTTAATGTTAAACTGTTTTCTAGCTTTCAGCAAAGAGGACATGAAAGATTAGTTTGTGATAGATTATATTTGATGGATGCTGGTGAAGTGCAGCTGAATAAAAATTTACTTTTTGTGTAAGACTCTCTGTTTCTGTTCATTTATGTACCCTGTTATGGATTTCATATCAAATCATCAGAGGGGTTATCTTTAGTGGGAGGGACAAGGTGAGGAAAGATAACCTATCACTGTAATAACTTTTATGAATGTTAGTGTGTATTTAGCAACACTTTGCACTACAACCAGTGGAATGTGCTTTAAGGCCCTTCATTTATAGAGAAATTAAGTTACATTATAATGAGCATTTTATATACCAGAAATCTGTAAGCTTATTAGTGATATTTAAATACTGCTAAATAATTTAACCCAGAGGTCCTATTTTATGTTAATGCTGCTCCATACGTAATAGATGGATGTTTGCCAATAAGCAGTGATGGGATTTAACTTTCACTTATATTTTGCTTCATTTCAGAGGGAAAAATTCAACTTCTTCATTCATTTGATAGATTTAGTCACTTGTTATTTTGCAGATTTAAATGTTTTTTAAAAATAGAAGGGTTATAAAAAAAAATGTCCTTAGCATAGATATCAACCATTAAACTGACCTATAAAGTAATAATCATAATGAACCTTCAGCATCTATCTGAAAACTGAAACACGTGTGGAGGATGGTTGTTGTCAGGACTTTTTATTGCCCTACAGTAAAGTAAACAATAAGAAATAAAGAATGCAGATGCTGACATACAGAGATTGTGGGCGTTACTGAATACTTTGAGTTCTTCTATCCAGAACCTCTCCAGCCTCTAAGGGTGTAAACAAGAACCCACCCAAGGTGCTCTACCAAGAAAAAAAACTTTTGAACCTTATGAAGTCCAATGGTTTCACGTAGAAACCACCCTAGAGGATCTAAAAATATATTTTAAGGTTTTCTCCTGTAACTTAGGGTTTTACAAGGAACCATATTGTATTATACAGATGAGGCAAAACAAATGATTGAATCTCATAGAGTGTATATTGTGGTCATCCATCATTTTAACAATCTATTTTACAATTACATTGTTTAAAATGAGAAGACCTCTTGCTTCCAAAAAGTATTTCTTGAATAAAAAGAGTTCTTAATGAAACATTTAGTCTTACAAAGAACCATGGACAAAGCCTCTCTTCAAAAACAAGTTCTGGATCCGGGTAGAACCTCAGCCCTTCAGGAGGAACCCCTTTTGGAATCCTTATTTCTAAGGGTAAAGCCCCAGCTGTCAGTCTTTGAAGCTTTGAATTATTTCAGTGCAGCCCTACTCAAATTGTTCTCAAACAATTAAGTGTTTATTTTGGCATCTCTTCCTCCCCTCTTCTCTTATTTGGTGTCCCACAAGGGTCGATCCTTGGACCTCTTCTGTTTTCATTGTAAATGCTGCCTCTGGTTCATGAACTAATCCAGTGATATCTCTTATCATTACTATGCTGATGACATGCACGTTTACTTCTCAGTTAAATCTACTACTGGTTCTGTTATAAACAGGACGTCTCAAAATTTCTTCCATCTCAACTGTGATAAAGCAGAGGTCCTCATGATTGGCTCTCATTGCTTTAGTAAGGAGCTTGGTCACCATATTGGCCCCTACACAAGCAACTTCAGGACTACCTCAAAACTCTTGGTGTTCTTTTTATGAACATTTAAATTTTGAACCCCATTTTATGAAGCTCATTCAGGCTCGTTTCTTTCAGTTGCAAAACATATCAAAAGTCAAACCTTTACTTTTAGCCAAAAACATGGAACTTTAAAACAGATCAAAAATACATATTTTTACTCTTACTTGTAGTGCTATTTATCCTCTCAGATAGTTTTGGTGTGAGTTGCAGAGTTCTGGAGATATGGACTGTAGAGCTGTCCTCGACTTGTGGTTCAAAGTGCCAAAAAATACACTTGAAACCATCAACAGCAATCATATGGAATTATTTCCTGGGTTCATACAAGTATATGTCTGTCAATAACTGGATATATTCCTTTATTTTATTTTATTTCATTTCATATTTTTATACTATTCTCTAGTTAATTATCTGTGTATATGTGTAATATGTGTGTGTGTGTGTGTGTGTGTACAGCGAGAAGGAAATACAACTGTCATTTCTTTGTGCAACCCTGTGTTATATGATAAAAATAAATTACCTTGATACCTAAACCCAATTTAATGCTAATGTTGTTCCATATGTGATGGACGTGCGTTTGCCAACAACCAGTGTTGGAATGTGACTCAGTACATTTACTCAAGTCTTGTAGTGACTGTGAAGAAACATTTTCAACTTCTTACTCCTCTAAATTTATCTGATCACTTTTTTTTTCAGATTTAAATTGTTTTTTGTTTTTTTTTGTTTTGTCCCAAGGTAGATATTAAACATTAATTGACCTATAAGGTAATAATCATTATGAACCTTTAACAACTGTCTGAAAACTGATAATAAACACGTGTCGAGGAGGGTTGTTGTCAGGGCTGTAGATGACACTGTGGTCATTTCCTCTGTATCTATTGAATGGTGCTCTTCAGGTTTTAACAGAGGAGTTTGTATTCTATATTTTGGAGGCACTTATTGTACTTGTTGACCTTGTTTTGATTAATAGCACAAATTATTACATGATATTTTTGTACAGGTACTTTAAAGGATAAATATCTGACTACGTACTTGGAGACTGGTCACATTAAAATACAGAGAATGTGGGGTTACTCAATACTTTGAGTACTTATATATTTAAGTAAATATCTGCATACTTAGTCCTCCTACCACTGCTAACACTTCCCCTGTTTCAATTCAAAAGTAATATTATATAAGTGTCCTGTTCACACAGTAGCTGCTGTCCCCAAGTGCCCAAGATATTAGCAGGTTTAACGTTAAAAAGAGGATGTATTAAATGATTTTACTGATGGAGAACTAACAAGGTTGTTCTTGTTCTGTTGAGTGACAAGTGACCCTCATCCTTATCTGTGTGTGCATGCTCTCTGACACTAGTAATTTTATGAGCTCCACATGATTGAGAGCGAGCCTTGGGAGTATAAACAATAGCAGGAAGGTGGGGCATCAGAGAGAAAAAATGGGGATGTGCGTATGTCCTTTCTTCATCACCCTAATCAT
>JAJHUR010139167.1:1587-12289 GCA_027495735.1 Lutjanus campechanus
CAACTAGTTTCTAAAAAATGAACTTATGGGCGTGACGGGTCGGCCCCGTGTTCCCTACGTCATCGCGGGGGATCTCATTAGCGCTACGGCCCCAGCCAGGTGACGACAGGGACCTGCCACGGATCGGTCTGGGCCCTACCAGGGACCAAACGGAAATTTTAAGTGGCTGCATCTGTAGCTACATAGACCAACCACTAATGTTAGCTACATAGACCAACTGCGGATGTTAGCTACATAGACCAACTGCGAATGTTAGCTACATAGACCAACTGCGAATGTTAGCTACATAGACCAACCACTAATGTTAGCTACATAGACCAACTGCGAATGTTAGCTACATAGACCAACCACTAATGTTAGCTACATAGACCAACCGCTAATGTTAGCTACATAGACCAACCACTAATGTTAGCTACATAGACCAACCGCTAATGTTAGCTACATAGACCAACTGCGAATGTTAGCTACATAGACCAACCGCTAATGTTAGCTACATAGACCAACTGCAAATGTTAGCTACATAGACCAACCGCTAATGTTAGCTACATAGACCAACTGTTAAGGTTAGCTACACAGACCAACCACTAAAGTTAGCAACACACTACTTTCTGCAGTACAATACTGTTGAAATAATGCTCACGAGGGTATCATACCACAATGTGTTACAACCCCCTCTGTCTGCATAAAAGTATTGTTGGAAGTAATCAAGGAAAGTTGGGACACCTGTAGGAATTGGTAGCACCAACTTTCAAGGCTTGATCAACCTCCATTGTTGCAGAACAGCTTTAAGTTGTTAACCCTTTTCTTGTTCCCTGAAAAAGGCCTTTTTGTATAATTCTAAAATGTATATTATTTTTAAGTTTTGGGTAACCTTACCTTTTTTCTTTACTTCTGGCAGTTCACCACTTACCTTTGTACCATTTCAAGGTATTCATTTGACTTGAACTGCTTGAATTTCAATAAAAACTGGAAAAATTATTTAAAAAAATTATATGTACAAAATGTGCTGATATGCCTCTAAATGGAGTGGATTGCTGCCAGACTAAATTTCTTTGTATTAAACATGCAATGACAAGAAGGACCAACCACTAATGTACATATTTTAAGAGGTAATTGGTAACTGTACTGGAATACATTTCTAAAGTAACCCTCCCAACCTTAACAGCAGTGAACTGAAAAGGAGATTTTTTTCCCCCTCTGCTATAGAGCTGTTTCTGTCTGTTTTTGTCCTCCAATCACTCACACACATATTCAACACATTAATATAATGGATGGAGTGAAAGCAACCGGACTGGAGAGGCTGCCAAGCCAGACAGCAAATGGACACCAACTGCGACAGCTACTTATTATTCCACATTGACTTTAAATCGTCAATGATTGAGGGAAAGACTTTTAAGAGACATGAATTCATGCTCTATTACACACACATAGACGAATATAAAAGCATCCAGGGAAGGTTACTTCCTCTTTCAAGTGTAATCAATCACATTTTACCCTCCTCCCTTATTTGGAAGTTATTGACATGTGTAATGAATGTACAAGGAACATTTCATCACTATGAAAATCATGTATCTCCAAATCATCTACTTGAGCAGAGAAAAACAACCCACTTTTTAGTTTTATGACAATGCATTTTTAGTAACTCCAGAGGGATTTTAAATGGGATTAATAATTATATTTAGCTTAAAGGGAAAATAAATGGGATTTGTCAGTTGCTGTTTGTAAACACAACAGAAAGATAGTTGGTTGCTGAGTCTGATTCCCAGGATGTCAAGTGCCAACATTTTTGGGTACCAAGCACAGTGAAATAATGAGAAAATAAGAAGGTATACAAGCTGATTGAGAGAGGTTATTTTTGTACGATTCTATGCATTGCTTTTAGGGGGGAAATCCTGCATAGTTTTCCTTTAAAGCTATTGTATGCAGTTTATTTTTTAGTGCCATTAGGAAAAGACTTGGCTCCTCTTGGCTGTTCTCAGGCTTTAAGAAGTTAAACCTGAGACCAGAGGCTTTGGCCAGTCACAGGTCAGTTGAGTCTCAGTCACTGGTCAAATACCAATTCTTTGGGTTGGTGGCTCCCAGTCCAAAGTGTCAGGGTGCAGGGTACCCTTTAGCAGCTGAATGACACACTGCCAGAAATCCTTTTTTAATACGTGGTTGTCGTTGTGAAACAGTCTCTGTTTGAGTAAATTTAGGCAGAAACTACTTGGTTAATTTAGGATGAGACCATGTTTGGGGTTACAATAACTATGCTACATTATGTACGTGACGTGACTCCACCGAGGCGAGTCATAAGACGAAAGTCTCATGACGCACCTTAAAACTTTTAATAACATTTTTTAATGATTTTTTGGGCCCTCTATGCCCCCATTGGACAGGACAGATGAAGATATGACAGGAAAGGAGGAGAAAGAGTTGGGTGATGACATGCAGCAAAGAGCTGCGGGCTGGAATTGAACCCACGGTGCTGCAGAGGATTTAGCCTCAGCACATGAAGCACAATTCTACCAACTGAACTACCAGGGTGCTCCTAACATTTTGGTTCTCATGTGGAACTTGAACTCTGGTCTCCTGGATGAAAGTCCTGAGCTTGTTTGAGCCATCTGTTCACACCGTCTCCTCCATATGCAGACTTTCGCTGACCAGCTCAGATGAGTTTACATTGAAGTCAGTTCAAAGCCCCATGTGTCTCTTTTATAAGGCAGTAACAGGTATTGTGTGCGTCTTATGATTTGCTGAGGGATGATGACAAAACATCAGAGCTTGACTAGCTGGGAATTAGACTCAACAATCAACCATCTTTCTCCAGAATCACATACTGCACCTTTATGCACCTGTAAAGTAACACTTTACACAAAAATTCAAAATTACCTAATTTGAAAATAAGTTGTTTTCAACGGACAGCAACCGACATCGTCTCTGGTTTGTACCAACACTGAACAGACAGAACAAATCAGCAAAGTTTAGCTTTTATTTAGCCTTAATGTGTGTATGTGTGGGTATGTGTGTTATCTTTTTAATCATTCTGTACAGTGATAAAACCATTACTTTTATAGGAGACTTTGTTCTTTTAACAAACTTGAACTTGAATGATTTGCCATCAGGCCTATTTCAAAGTGAAATTCAGATTGAAATTCTCATTGTGTATGCAAAACCACCCCACCACAGCACTGAGATAGACTTTGGTTGAGTCCAGAGGGATTTTAAATGGTTTCAGTTGGTATATTTAGCTTAAGCAAGTAACACTTAATCCTTCATTTTGTCTAAAACACTCAATATCACCAAATTTGGACGTAAGTGGTTTTCAGTGGACAGTGACCTACATCATCTTCAACAATCAGGTTTGCACCAACATTGAATAAACAAGATGAATCTGTAGATTTAGCTTTTATTTAGCATTTAAGTGTATCTGGGTGCATTCTTTTTTAAAATGTATAATTCTGTACGGTGATAAAATCATTATTGTTGCATGAGACTTTGCTCTTTAAACAATCTTGAACCTGAATGATTTACCATTATTTCAAAGTGAAATTCTGTTTGAAATACTTATTGTGTAAAACCTTTCAAACACTGGCACACACACACACACACACACACACACACACACATATATACCCAACAAAAATATAAACACAACACTTTTGTATTTGCTCCCATTTTTTTATGTGTAGAAGTAAAAGATCTAAGGCATCTTCTGTGCACACAAAAGGTTTATTCCTCTCACATTTTGATCACAGATTAGTGAAAATCCATGTCAAGATAATCCATCCACCTCACAGATGTGGCATATAGAGATTAAACAGCATGGTTATTTTACAGGTTGTTGCTTTCATAGTCAGAGGCCTCTCTAAAATGTGCCGTTTTATTTTGAAAAAAAATATTGGTTGGCTATTTCACATAAGGCCACAGATACCTTTTTTCCCCAGGAAGGGAAACTAATGACCCGACCTTCTCTGATTATCTTGAACTTGTTGCCTTCGTTGGTTAGGTTGGTTAGGTTGGTTAGGTTTAGGCATGAGGAGTGATTGGTTAGGATTAGGGTGAGAATATCAGGGTAAGCCAATCAGAGGCAGAGCAGGGACGGTCATAACTTTGCCTGCCTGGGAAAAAACAAAACAAAAAAAAAAAAAAACAAAAAAAAAATGGCATCTGTTTGAAACTATTTGAAATAACCATAGTTCAGTGCCTAATAACTGCACATTTTAGAGTGGCCTTTTATTGTGACCAGTCCAGGCACACCTGTGCAATGATCATGTTTAATGGATGGATGGATTATCTTGGCAAGGCAAGGCAAATTTATTTGTAAAGCACATTTCAGCAAGTCACTTCAGAATGCTTTACATAAAACAAAAGGCATCAAGACAAAATGTAAAAGGAACATGAAAAAATATAAAAAAGACATTTCAATACAATTTAAAAAGTTATATAGGAAATAAAAATAAGATAAAACAGGAATGTAAACATCACACTGCAGTTTAAGGCATTAATCAAAAGCCTTGTTTAAATGAAAGGAAAAAGAGTTGTAGCAGATCTGCAGTTTTCTGGGAGTTTGTTCCAGATATGTGCTGCCTCCACATGTTTAGTTTTGACTTTGGGCACAGAAAAAGTCCCAGATGACCTGAGAGGTCTGGATGGTTCATAATGAGGCAGAAGATCAGAAATGTGTTTTGGCTCTAAACCGTTAAATGCTTTATAAACCATCAGCAGTATTTTAAAATCAATTCTTTGGCAGACAGGAAGCCAGTGCAAAGACCTCAGAAACGGAGTGATGTGATCTGCCTTTTTGGCCTTAGTTAGGACTCAAGTTCTGAATCAGCTGCAGCTGTCTGATCTGTTTTTTTAGAGAGACTTGTAAAAACACAATTACAGTAGACACGTTGACTGAGGATAAATGCATGGACAAGTCCTGCTGAGAAAAAAAGTCCTTTAATTCTTGATATGTCCTTCAGGTGGTGGTAGGCTGATTTTACACCTGGCTTAGTTTGTATGTTTTTTAACATCACTGACAGAAGCTGAGCCCTGACTTTTAATTATTCTTCCTTGGCTCCAAAAACAATTACTTCAGTTTTACTGAAGAAAATTCTGGCACATCAAATCGTTGATTTGTTCATTGCAACTACTGAGTGCCTGTATGGTATTATAGTCCCCTGGTGATATGGTTATGTAAATTTGTGTGTCGTCTGCATAATTATGGTAATTTATTTTGTTGTTTTCCATAATCTGAGCTAGTGGGAGTAAGCAGATATTAAACAGAAAAGGCCCCAGAGTGGAGCCTTGGGGAACTCCACAGGTCATTTTTGTCTGCTCAGATGTGCAGTTGCCTATAGACACAAAGTCGGTCCTTTAAGTGGGATTGAAACAGTATAGTATTGTATTGTAATAACAAATCACTGAACAAAATTTGAGAGAAAAGAAACTTTTTGTGCACAGAAAAGGTTTTTAATGCAATTTTCTAATGAAAAGGGGGAACAAAGTGTTGCATTTATATTTTCATTAGATATAAATTCAAAGTTAAATCTTTAAATGCAAAAGCAGCCCCCACCAAAGCATAGAAATAGAATCTGGTTGTGTGCAGCAGCATGCCGTGAGGAACAATCCTCTGAAGGATTAATAGTGGCTGCTCTATTACTTCGACTCTTTCTAGTTTTTTTTATCCAGACTGGTCATTACTGGCTGACAGCAGTCTGTCGACATGTAGGCAGGAATCTTCTTAGCCTGCAGATTACACCAAGCCTGTGACTGTTTTCTCTCCCCCCACGTACCTGTATAGTAGAGCATGTCAGTAAATGAAGTCATATTTTAGCAGGGCACTACCAGAGGAATAGATTGCCGTGCTGACTAACAGAATGACAGATGCTTTGAGTGTCTCACCGCTGAGTGACAGCAAACTGTCAGGGCTTTTGTGTGGCTGTGCTGCCGTCTTTTCATTTCGGATGCTGCCAGAGAGGGAGGGACCCATACATGCAGCCGCAGTTGAGTGAAAAGGCACCTAGGAGGCATCTTTGGGCTTGTCAGACACAAGAAATCTAATCCAGACAGCCAAGAATTGGAATTTGAATGAGAAAACCCCGAAAATAGCAGCTGTCTCTGCATAATTGGAACAAATGGAAGTTGGATATGCGGCAGAAAATAAAACAAGAAAACAACTGGGATGTAACAGGACACTATTTGCTGACAGTTACAATAATCTTGGGAGAACCGTGCCACAGGCAGGCTGTTGTTTCGAGCCCAGGCAGCTTATAGTTTCTGTCAAAGTGCTGCTGATCTCTGATCTTGTAGGTCGCAATTATGTGCCCCCCTGCTATTCCTCCTCCATCCCTTCCTGCTGCCATCTCTCTCCTACTCCTTTAAACCCCCTCTGGTATCCTAAGCAGCATTTAATTGTGGAGGGCTGAGCCGGGGAAGGAGTAATCAGATGAGAACAGAGGCAGGGGGAATCACGTGGGTATACATTGGCTAACGGGGGATTAATAACACTAGTTCAGCTGCTCTTCCTGACAAATGGGAGGTGGGAGGGGGAAAAAGAGAGTGACAGGAAGGAGAGAGTTGCAAAGATAGAGGATGATAAGGGGGTTCTCAGATGAGAGCAGAGTAACAGGGATAAGAGGCAGAGATGGGGAGAGAAAAGGGAAATAGAGAAAGGGAGTTAGAGCAGTGAGAGGGAGTGGGAGGAAGAAAGAGCGAGGATAGGAGGCAGCACAGCGCAGTGAGGTGGTGGTGGTGGAGGGGGGCTGGTGGAGAGACAGGAAGAGAGAGAGAGAGATGTAGAGACAGGAAGCCTCCACTGCTACTGAGCCAGTGAGACGCAGGCAGGCAGAGAGAGAAGACGGAGAGTGAAAGAGAGAGGCCCTCGGCATCTCCAAGGCCGTCCCAATGAGGGGGTGAGGGGCTCAAGAGCACTACAACGGAGAGGAGAGTGGGAGGAGAAGCAGAAACGGGGGGATAAGAAGAAGAAAACGGGGAGCAGGTGGGTGGGATCTGCGATGAGGAGGGGGAAAAGCAGATAAAAGTTTTGGAGACAGAGTCGGAGAGGGAAAAAGAAGCTGAAGATAGAGCGGACTGAGTCCATGTTGATGGCAAAGGTAGGAGGAGATTCATGGAAAAAGAGGAGGAAGCAGCTGTCTCGGGAGTCCTCCTGTTCCTCTTCTTCTTCTTCTTCTTCTCTCTGTGAGGCTGCTGGACACCATCCATCACCATGTTCTCTGACAGCAGGGCTCCAGCAGCGCCGGGGGAACAGAAAGGCTTCAAGCCCCACGCCCCTCACTTCATCCCCTGGCTGCGCAATAGTCTGAAGCCCCACCACAGCAGCAGTGACCTGGGGCTCAACGGACCGTACAAATCCAGCTCGGAGGCCCGCAACAACCTGACCCCGAAAGGCATCGGGTTCTTCTCCATCCAGGGGAAGGAGCGGGCGAAGAAGGGGGAGCTTCGGTGCAATGGCGTGGGGATGGCGAGGATGCTGCCGGTGGTGCTGAGGGGGCACCACATCCTGCCTGGGAGTCTGGGGAAACAGAGGGAGGACAGTCCTGCCAGGTGGAACCAGTCTCCAGAGCTGCAGACCCCAGACCCTAATGGCAACAGCTCCACCTCTGCACAGGACAACCACACCTTTGTTAGGAACCACCTGAGCCTCCTCCAGCCACAGAGTGACGGGACTTCAGTCAAGAAATACGGGCCTCTTGTGGGACCCCCTCCTGCTCCACCTGCTGCTCCTGCTCCCGAGGAGCCAAATTGTGAGGTGCCTGTTGTGGTGGGCACGGAGGACAGGAGGTGGAACTATGCCAGCAGCACCACCTACCGCCAGAGAGACCTGCATTCCTCCAGCTGGCTGAGCTCAAACACTCAGGGACTGATAGAGAGGCAGCACGGCTTCACCTCCAGCTTCAGCTACATCAAACACCAGAGCAGGAACTCCCAAAGCCAGAGAGACCTGACGGTTCTGAGAGAACCACCTGTCGAGGGTGTCAATGGTCCACTCAATGGAGTCATCTTCTCCACCGAGGTCCCTCAGAGAGGCCTGGGCTGCACCGCCACCCTACGAGGGCCCAGGAAGCCTAGACCGAGCTCAGAGCGTATCGGTACCCAGACATGGGTCCAGTCCAGGCTCACAAATGCAGCAGAGGCACAGAAGAAAGAAGTGGGATGCAGCAGGAAGGTTGTTCGAAACCAGATTAAACGGGTGGTGGACAACCTGGAGCAGGTTCTTACAGCGCTGAGGGACGTTCAGCAGGAAATGAAAGAGGTAACATGTTGGATTTTTGTTGCTTCTGCATATCTAAAAGAAAACCAGGTGACAAAAGTACGACCCAAACAAAAAAACAAGACTAGTAGAGATTTGCATTCAACTTTTTTACTGAAGTAAAACTAAAAAATAGTACAGGCTCTGAAATGTACTCTAAGTATAAAAGTAAAAGGTAGCCCTCTGAAGGACATTTCTACAGGCTGTTTCTGTGCAAAGCTAACTGAGCCTCACCTTTTCTCTGCAATCGAGTTCCCTTTGTTTCGTTGTCACATGTTTTACATCATTTTCAACTCATTGTGTCTGTCGTGCATCAGGGAATTTACTTTTCTATGTATTATTGTCCCATGCATTTAGGTTGAAATCAATTCTGATGTTGGGAAGGCAGCATGCAATGATGCAAAACAAAACTAGTCAACAATTTCCCTCAAATGCATTAAAATTAAAGTAACCAGCCTGTTTTAAAATGTAAGCAGTAGAAAGTACAAATATTAGTGTTAAAATGTAGGGATTAAAAGCAGAAAGTAAACGGTCAAATAAAGTACAGAAGCCTGAAGTATTTGTACTTTGTCTGAAGAAAATGATGAGAAAGACCCCAAGAGCTGTTTCAGTGTGTTTAGTGTTCAATAGAGCTGCAAATCATTGCTTGATACCCTTAAGTTATTCACTTAAATTACTCAATACCAAGTGGTATCAAAACTTTTCCAGTCAAACAATGGCTACATTTGATCCATTTTGTACCCAGTAAAAATTTCTATTTGTATGGCTTTGCTTGCAGCCAACCACTGCAAAAGTTCGTACAGTCTGTGTGTGGTGAAGTCGAGCAGAGTGTATTTGACAGAGTGGCAGCTTAGTGTGCTGAGATGCCACCATAATGTTTCGAAGTATTGTTACACTACACACCTGTGGCATCTGACAAAAATAAATGCTAAAGGTGCCAAATGTTATTTAAGGAATGCTTCCATTCACATGATGGGTGTTGAATGGAGGAGAAAAAAGGCATCAAATGAAGTACCCTATTGGTGTCTGTATCAGTTTAAAGGCATAATATCCAACATTTTCCTTTAAAAAAATGTATGGACAATCATCACTTATGACCGACTAAAATTGTGTGGCGGTGGCTTTATCTGCAGAGACATTACTCTCTCATTCTTTTGCTGTGCTTGGGACACTTGACCAGCCCAGACATGATGTCCTGGGAATGAGACTCAACAATCATCTATATTTCTGGTGCAATTACAAACCGCTCGGACAAATCTTACTAATACTACCTTAAAGGGTGCTGGTATTGGTACCAACCCAGTGATCACAAATCTTTCCCAACAGAAACAAATCAGTTCAGAACAGGAGCAGAACCGTTTCTGCATTCTCTCATGTTCATTATTCCTCATGCACAAAATGTTCACGATTTGTGCTTAAAAAACCTGGAGGGCTCGTACTTGCACAGATAACAATGCAGCCTACAAAATAATGCACGTCCTCAGCAGAATTAAACATGCATTAAAAAGTCAGCAGCAGGGTTGCATGAATCCACCACAGTCTGCAAACTGTTCCTGCAGCCCTCCTCTGTCATCTGTCTCCAAACACATGCAGCACTCCTGCTCACTTCATGCGTAAATCTTCATAGGAGTGAATGAGACAATAGTTATGGCCCATTTGCATGATGCATTCAGAAGCAGCTGAGATGATTCTGTGTGACATTAGGCGAAAGCAGTCGCCTCTCCTCTCTTGGATCTCTCTTCCTGCCTCTCATCTCTTCCTCCACTCTCCCTCCTTATGGACAGATGCTGCTCCAGGCACAGCTGGATAGCGTCCGACGCTTTTTTATAATCCATTTATGTCTGAGTATCTCTGCCTCGTATTCCTCATCCAGTAAAAGTGACACGTAAATCTCGCCTCTTGGCATTTGATCTGCATCTGCAGGGTCGCAGCTAAAACCCGAGGTACTAACCTCATCATCCTGGCTGCGAGGTTTCTGTGTGACAGTCCTAATATAACACTGATGAAAGAGCATATAGGCTACACACAAAACGAGGGGGGAGGAGGAGACAGTGTGATAGAAAATCCCAAATTTTCACAACAGACACGACAGATCAAAGGACGATAAGGCACCAGAGAAGACTTTGGTCGCATATTTATTTCAAAGCCCTGTTTTATCATTCTGTTGCATGATCAGCAACCACTCAGTTTTTATTTAATAATCAATCACTGTTATAAAAGGAATAGGAGTGAGTCTTTAAAGCATTTTAGACAGAGACTACACAAATATTACAGCAACGCTAAAGACCTTTCTCTCACAGAGCAGATAAGAAGAAAAAACAAAACAAAAGCGAGCTCACACATGAATATGATAGTGATCCTCACTGCTCGAGGCATTTTGACAGACTAAAAACAGCACTATGACTCAGAACTTCAAGCAGAACAACAAACTGAAAGAGTTAAATGAAACTTAAATGACTGAGC
>JAJHUR010139168.1:2529-37841 GCA_027495735.1 Lutjanus campechanus
AAAAAAAAAAAAAAAAATCATGACTAAACATTTTAGTCATGATGCGCAGAAGCCAGAAGAGTCATTGGCTCTGTGCAGTGTGAGATCTCTGATGCATAAATGAGGAATAGAAATCTTTTTTTGTAAAGGTATTTCTGCTTTTAAGGTGGCACGCATTGGAGAATGACTGGGAAAAATGGGGAAGAGACTGAGGAAGGAATGAGACAATCGCATGATTTGGGCTCACAAGACCATTGGCAACAATTGTAAATGTGAACAAGAAGGATCTGAATTTCATATTGTGGTCTTCAGCAGCAGTGTCTGTCTAAATTGTGGTTATTTTGGATGCAGGGGAACCAGAAGAGTTGATCAGTCTGCTGAAGTTGTTGTCGGTGGCTGCATATTTTGTTTGTTTGAGGTGGAGTCGAGACAGAAGCCTTATCAGCATGACACTTGGAGTATGTATGTGTGTGCGTGTTTGTGCGTGGGCACATGTTTTTTATGTGTGCGCATATTTTGTGTGTACACATTGCATGGGTGTGTGTGTGCGTGTTTACACGTGCATACAGATATTTCCAGTATGGTCGGTATGCCAAGGATGCCCTTGTTGTAGGTGACAGAGCTGTCTCTCAAGAATTGGCTCGGCTCCTGCTCGGTTCAACTGCTTGTTTTACTGTTGACTTCCATTATGCTGCATCATTGACTGAAAGTTTATAGCTTAGTCAGACTTAGTCAGTTAACTTTGCAAACACAGCAGTTAAACACACAAGAGGGGCATTGTGGGTAGAAATTAAATGCTGACAACAGAAATTAGATTTAATCAACAAAGGAGTGTCTAAAAATGATTTTGTGACTTAAATGGCTCACACTGGGGTGGTTGATTGTGTGGTTGTAACAGTATAGTGTGTATCATGATAAAGAAGTCATTCTGTAAATCCTATTAAATGTTTTAAAATAAACATACTGTACTGTACTTACATTTGATTATTTTCTCTTTATTTGGAATTTACAGCTTACAAACCAAAAAACAGCCGCCACATGTGCCTCAACGCACTCGTGACTCAAAACAGTAAAACTAACCTCCTCACAAAATGGCAGCTTTAAAGGAGAAATCTGTAATAAATTTACAGGAATTAAACATAAAAACGAGATTAAGGAAAGATATTGTCTTAGATTTTGGATATAGTTATATCGTGATAAATCATAACTGTTGTCTTTTCCTTGTTTTAAAGGCTGCATTACAGTAAAGTGATGTAATTTTCTTTACTTACCAGACTGTTCTGCTGTTCTGTTATTTGCCATTAACCACTTAGTCATTATATCCACATTTCTCTTTATCAAAAATTGTGTTAATATACCCCTAGGATATTGTTGCAATATCAACATCAAAGTATTTGATTTTGTCCATATTGCCCAGCCCTTACAGCATCTTATTTTACAGAAAATGCTTATATAATCATATAGCCTATATTCTATATCGTGAAATCTTAAAAATATTTAGATATTATTTGTCCACCTCTAGCTCAAACCTCTAGCTCAAACATCAGCTCTGTTTGGTGGCTAGAAAACCAAAGCAGGAGGCCTGGAAAATTCAAGCAAAAAGGAAAACACTGTCCTTAAAGGAGAATATTTTTAATAAGGTTGACGCAGCTTCTTTCTGTCTCAGTTTTTCTTTCAGTTTGCAGAATATATTAGCGATTCACTTGAGATTCCAGTGACACTTATGCAAACTGGGCCCTAGTTTTGTTTTGTTTGTCACTCCTGCTTTTTGGGCCAATGCCAAAAGTGTCAGAATCTTAAATTAAGAGACCATCATGCATTTAAATCCTCACAATACATTTCTCATTTATCAAAGCAAGGTAGAAAAAAATATTTATTGACACAAGTGACGCGATCTGTCATGTCTTTTGTAATTTTCTCTGAAGAGAAAAGAATTAAGTGCAAACCCTTCATAAATAATTGCGAAAGCGTCTGGCAGCTCTCTTTTATTAATAGCTAACCTCGCTCTCGAATGTTCAGGCTATGTTTAGAGTGTGAAGAAGTCAGAATTGCAAAACAGTACATTTTCTTGTGTAAATTAAGCTGAATGCTCCTCCTCTTGTGTGTGAGTGTATGTGTGTGTGCTCTTTGGCCAGCTTGGGTTAATTGAGGCAATGTTATGTTTAAAGATGTAGATAAATCTAATTACTCCTGTGGACCTGCTGTAAAGACTGCCTCTTTGAAACAGAAAAGTAAATGGTGTTTCTCCTCTTTCTCTCCTCTCCTTAGGAACGCACCAGGTCATTTGACAGCTTCAACATGAACACGCTGGAGAGCTCCCTGATCGACATCATGAGGGCTGAGCAGGACACCCTGAAAGGTGATGATGTTAGCTGTCAATCAAGAACGTGAAAACTAGCTGCCATTTTCATTTTACACTCTGTTAAAGACAGAGTATTTTTAGCACACGTGTAATGCACAAGTAGAGATAAAAGTAACCTTTTACACGCTTAATGATATGACTTATTAGCCTAAATCTTTATTACATAATTATTACTATTATGGGTGCACTTGTTGTTTGGCGAGTACATGGCTAGCGTACACTATTTTAGTTTCAAATTATATATTGAAAGCTCCATAATAACAATTACGAAACAAATGTGATAAATATAACTTCTTAAGTATGTTTTATGTTTGTATCTCATTGGCCATGCTTCCAATAGGAGCGTTACACTTGAAGGGAGAGCTGATAACTGCTCACAGGCTCACACTTATTCACAATTTAACGCCTAAACTCTTAGCAGAGAAGTTTCACTTCCTCCACAGGTCAGACAACTAGATGCGGTTTCTTCTTTTGGTGTTATGATGAACGATAATAAGAAAGGTTAGCCTGTGTAGCAGTCAGCTCACACATCTTCCTCCTCCTCCTCTCTTCTTCTCACTTTGATTTAAAAAAAAAGAAAAAGGTTTTTTATGTGCCTGAGCATGGCGCAATGAGTATGACCTCTTTCTCATGCATTTTGAGAAGGAGACGCAGAGAGAATACAGGTCTGATGGGAGCTTAAGCTTTGTATTTTAAGAGGGGATTTGTGAGAGAGATGGAAGGACTCCCACTGATCTGAATTGAAGTTGTTGGCCATCATTCGTTTCTAATGATCAAGGCTACAGAGCCTCGCATTTTGAAGGATGATGACAGTCCAAAAAGCCTGGCGTATGCAGTATATGATACACACAAATGCGCGTTGCTGTTACCTGTAGTGTGAAATTGCAGGCCTCGTTGTTTATCTGTTAACGGAACAGATTTTCCACATATTGCAGATTTTCCACATACTGCTCTGAATAAATGTAAATGTATACATTTGGCTTTGATGGTGCATATAAATAGATATAGGCTATAGTTGCGCTTTTGCACCTTTTAAGGGATATTGGTCTGTTTAAGGGCAATGAAAATCTCTTAATTACTGGTCTTTGAACTGCTGTACTGTTTTTGGTTTTGATGATTTATGATGTGTATTTTTACCTGGGATTAGTGATGTAGGAAAATATACATAGATACACTTGAGTGTGGTGATATGTTTTGTGATGTTGTATCAGTTCTCAAAAACACAGTATCACAGTTGGGCTGCACAATTCTTACGTTTTTCTCCATTTGAATCAAGATGACAATTCTCTCACATAATTGTTTTTTTTTCCTTCAACAAAAACAAATTTTGCACTCAAGTTAAAAGATAGTGCTTGACATAAACTTAAGTCTGTTGTAACAAAAACTACCTCTCCTCTCTTGTCCTCTCATACTGAAGACGAACACTTCATTAACAGATTAACAGTTTAGTGTTTGCTGCAGAGCTGTGAGATAAGTTGGATGCTCAGCTTGCAGCCTGATAGTGTGAGAAGGTCGTTATTGTGTTTGCTGCTGCAGAAGAAATTAATGTCTTGTTTATGAACTCCACCAACGTATTGCCACCACCCAACAACAGAGTGGTCTGGACTGCTAAAGCAAGATCATTCAAGGAATGTTTGAATACTTCCCAGTGAATATTGAACAGTATTTTTGTTTGAAGTGCCCATCCCTGATTGTTACACTCGTGTTTTTACTCAGTTCCTTGTTTAGTAGGTGCAGCTAGATAAAACTAATGTGGTCTAATACAACAGTCCTGCAGTAAATCCTCCCTTAATAAAGATTATAATGTTCAGTTTTTGTTGAAACTGTGTTAGAGAGGTGTTGATATAACTTTATCATTTTAGAGGATTTAGTCTGTGGTGCTGTTGTATTTAGTCTGTCCTCATTGATATAAATGGGGTGGACAGCATAATAGAAATAGGTACATCTAACTAGTATTAGTTAATAAACTGGTAAGTAAGTGTTTATTCTGTACGCTTGTATTACACTACACAATTTGCTGAAAAAGAGAATCATCCATTGGAGACTGGACTCTAACTGACGTCTGTTATTGATTAATAGAGACTAGCCAATGTCCGTTATTGGCTGAATGGTGTTAAGCAACACTGGTCAATGGTAACCCAGAAATGGCTTATTGAATACAGCAGGTAGCCAGTGTTGTTTGTTGTTTTAGGGGATGTAACTGACAATAATTCTAAATAGGAAGTGCTTGGTTAACCAGCCAGTATTAACTATTGGTAGGAGTACTGTAGTTCTTGTAGCGATCATTGTTTGAAAGCGAACACCGGGGCTGCTTGGCTTGATCGGTTATAGACTAATCGGTTATAGAGTTTAAATTGTCAAACACATTCCCTAGTATTTTATCATACCACAAGGCTCTGTTCTATATATGGACTACAACACAACCATCTCTTTTTAGGTCATCACAGTACCAGAAACTGATTAACATGCGTTTCTGTATGAGCTTAATCCTCAGTACAAAAGATTTCAAAGTGTTGTTTTCCCTTTCTAGTCTGTATGTACTCTCTTATTTATAACGTTTTTTTTTGTCATAAATAGACCAAGTAAACACAATTTGAAGAAATTTTTACCAAAAATATATTTTTTTAGGGTACACTTTAAGGTGTGTTACTACTTTATTTTTTATTGTTTATTGTTACTGCTTCCGTTTGCACTATTGTTTACTTTATGCTTATATTTATTTATTATTTAGCATTTCCTGTAGTACTTCCTTAGTATTTGTTACATGTGATCCTGTGTTTTAACTTGGTGCTGCCACTGGAATTGAATTTCCCTCTGGGATCAATAAAGTATCTATCTATCAGAGAAATTATTCTCTGTTTCCTGCCCAGGGACTACAGATGGAAATTAGCTCATAGCTAACTCTGGTGCGGCTAAGTAGCTGTGCACTGTCCCTGTTAAATAAATAAATAAATAAATAAATAAATCTATCTATCTATCTAGCAAAATTGTAAGGACGGAAAAGTTGTTTAAAATTTGATTAAGACATATTACAGCAAAAATGGCAAATACTCAGTTGTCTCACCAGTACAAAATTTATGTCATTTGAAAATATTCAAAATGAACTCTTTTCAGAAGTTTGTTTGTCTTGACGTTACTGTCAAGCAACAATGTACCACTGTGGAAAAGCTTTTAGGAACTGATGTGTCAAAGAGTGTCACCATATTTCAGCAAACTTGACATCAACAATCCATCAAACCAAACCATCAGAGCCCTCCTCAAAACAGGATAGTCTGTCACATTTCGGTGATTGATCATTTGTAACTTAGATGAACGTATTCGGGTTTTTGTCTTTTCTGACATACAGTATTTGTTGTGTTTTTGCCATCTTTGGTTCATTGCTTAGGAGTTCAAATAAAATAGTTATCAATACATTTTACGTTCTATCATTTAAACAATTAAAAATGAAATTTTACTCATTGATTAACGTGAATCTAATTTTTTCCTTCTAATTGATTGTAAAATGACCCAAAAAAGACATTTTCAGACCATTTTTGTGGTGAGAAATAATGCAGCCGAACCATGTGAGAATGGCTACAAAAAAGGGATTCAAGATGACCTCCAAAGAGTCATGCGGTAAATTAAAGCACTGCTGTTAGAGTCCTGCCACTGTTTTAAAGTATTGCACCATAATTGAGGATATATTGTGTGAGTGGAAAGGACCAAAAATGGGTACGTTACCTCGAGGCAGCATGGTACCATAGAAGGCTGATGACAAAGGAAAGGAAGGATAATGCTTGCTCTTATGAAGATTTAAATGCAGAAAGTGAAAGTCAGCATAGCATATGTATTACTCATTTTCTCTGGGTTAATTATATTGAATGTATACTGTACTGTGTTAAAAAAAAACAACCCCAAAAAACATGTAAAATAGACATACATACCAGTTTCACTACAAGAATAGCAAGATGAGTGAAAACCCTGAGCACCAGACACTTCACTATCACCTCGTATTTATTTCTGCTTCACACCCACTGAGCTCAGCCACATCCAGCTGTGATCTAATGTTCGGCTGTCAAACCAAAGTAAATCCTCCCTCAATATTAAGAGAGGAAGACTGAAAGGTTACCTCATTAGCCACGTTTTGGTGTCTTAGCTCCAGCCACGCTGGCACAGATTCCTGCGACTGTCGGATCCAAGAGCTTGGCACCAGAAACAAAACAAGTTTTCTTCTAAACTGAAAACCACAAGCTTCTCCTTCATTAGAAATCAAACCATGTAGGGTTTTGAAATTATGATGAAATTAAATATAGTTTAGCAGAAGTAATGTTGACCATAACTTCCTGTGTCAGTTGAATATGAATGTCTATTTGTGTTTCAGATGTTTATCTTTGTTGATGATAAATAGACTTGTTACTCTTATATCTATTTCAATTCTTTCTACGCTTTGTCCGATATATGGTATCACAACATGTTCATCTTTTCTCTCACTCCTCTCATTTGACCTTATTTTTCTCTGTTTCTTCAGACATTCTCTTCACATTTGTTTTCATACAGTACCCCATTCTTTACTGCTTTCACATGATGCATCACACCGTATCCCATCCTTTATTCCTTATCTTTTTTTGTCTCATAGCCCTTGGCCTGCTACAAAATATTATTCTATTTATTCCTTGTTTTCATAATTATAGTCTGGGCTTGTACAGCGCCATGCCAAATGTATCCGTGACTTAAGCGAGTCCTTTCCTTTCCCCTCACAACAAAGTAAAAAAGAAAAACATAATTACAGCACATTTTCTTTGAGCGCCGACTCTTCTCCGGGCCAACTGTCTTTTGCTCCCTCCTGCTCCCTGTCACACACATACATACTCACGTGCACACAGATATAATAAACACAGACAGCTTGCGTGCACTAGCATATTCTGATACACATAATCAGAGCATAGATTTCTCATTCCAGCAGAACATATTAAACAAAGTGAGAGCGATGAAGCCGGGGGAACAGGCGAGGCAAAGTGTCTACAGTAGAAGTGGCTTTGAATCGCTTCCAGCATTGTCCTGACTGACAGAAAGGATCCCTCTGTTCAGCCACCGCACATACACACAGCGCTGCCTTGTGTGTGCTCGTGCATGCATGTGCTTTAACTGTTACTGTGCTGTACATGTAGGCAGCCAGCAGCATGCAAATCAGGTTCACGGAGCGGGCACACACAACCCTGCAGACGCACAGGGATGTGGTGTGCTGCTTACGTGCCTGCACACTTGCTCCTCGGAGACTATTAAAGGCTCTTAAAAAATCCGATATGACGGGTTGTGCTCAGAATGGACTTTGAGTTTGGGTGGTGCAACTATCGGCACATATATTACCAAGCTTAATTACAGAGGGAGTTAAACTGTTGAGGATTTGAGCTTCTCCGTGTGACCTGTTTATAATGGCACCTTTGCTTTTATTTTGATTAAACTGCGTTTTACCGACATTTTGATGCAGATAATGTCCAGACTGTGATGACTGTGCTTGAATGTGTGGAACTGTACAGTATGGTGACGTATAGCGGCTCCCGGAGCAGCGGGTGGTCCGTCCTGGTTTCTGTGGTCTGAGTCCTAGTTCTGTTTTATGCCCCGCATCTGCTGAGCGCTGTGGGGCTCAATAGGCGAGGTGAGGGGGAGGGGCCAGCAGATTTCCATGTGACCGAGGCATCGGAATGCACCAATCACAGGGCGGTCCATACCCGTACAACAATGGTTGTACTATTTCAGCTCTTTCATGTCATTATCCCTCCACAGCAAGCGGGCCTTGCATAACTTTGAAGCTTGTTTGGCATCATAACATGTATTCGTGTGGGTGCGGGTGTGCGTGCGTGCAAGACGGGCCTGGCAAATGACTCAATGTAAAATGTATGATATGAGGCACTGAAAGAAAGATGGAGAGAGAGGCACACAGGGAGATGGAGGTCGATGAGAGGGAGAGAGATGGTCGGTGTCCCACAGATGAAGTCCCTAATGAGATTGATGTGGAACACTCTGTTATAGCCACAGCCTGTATGTACACTGTTAATAAACTTAATCTGTTCTGCTGTACAAATCAGCGTTTTTTAAAGCAACACCTTTCCCTTTTATGTGAAGCATGTCCTGCATTGTGTGCAGAATTGTTCAAGTATTGCCCGTCAGCAATGAAAATGTTAGAGCATCATCATGGTCACATCCTCTCGCCAAATTACAAACTGCTTAACTAATAACGGTGCTATCGTTCCTCGGATTGTTCATCTTTAATTACTCTGGCTGCCACCAGATATGTTTCTGTTAGATCTCAAAGTGGGTCTTAAACATCCAAATGAAGATTTCAGCACTGATCACCACATTCATCCAAAAAGCTGGAGGCTTTATGATCATCAAAATAGAAACTGCTCTATTATTGTCATCGTATTCAGTCTGTCTGAAATCTGGAGATTTTTGTTTAGGATAATGAATCAGAGCATAAAACATCAGCTTGATTTATTCAACTTCCCTCCATTTGTAGGAAGATTGACGTAGGAGTAACGTCAAAACAATCTGTCAAAACTTCTGGATTTTTTTCAGGATTTTAACACTCTTTACCCCTCTATGTGTCACACTGAGCAGTATATGTTAAATATTCCTATTCTGTGTCTCCCTGTGCAGGTCGTCTGGGGTTCCCCCATCCAGGAGGGGACAACCCCCTGCCCCTCAATGGTATGTATGGCAACCTACTCAGCTTTTCCAAGGCCCACTAACATTACAAATTAGGGATTAAAAGTTTGTGCATAAAATTCAGTAGATAATTATTTTGACAAATTGAATGAAAAATGATCAGATATCCTTTAAACATAATTTGATTAAATGTCAATGTGTTTTTTTGTAGAGGATATCGTGTTTTAAATAGTGTTATCCTTGCTCTAAATTAAAATAAGTAATTAATCTGATAATATGCTCCTTCCTGGCAGGCTGAAAAAGTTTTTTTTTTTGGATATTTACTAAGTATGACTCAGCCAATTTTAGTGACTTTTCTGACACTCAGTTTTTCTTTGTAAAATCTCTGTAAAATTGAAGTGACACTAAGTACTTCAGGTGGAGAGAGTTTGACGTTGTGAGAAAAACCTTGATTGTGTTTGTCTGGTGACTTTGAAGCTGCGTGTGCCCTCGCTCGTCTGGGATTGACTCCGACCAAAACCTCGTGTGTCTCTCCTGAGTGGCCTTCTGCTTTGTAAATGTCAACATGAAATAAAAATTGCCATTTCTGCACTCGCCCTCTGAAAAGTAGTTTTAACCAACTGCCGTTTCTGTTGATGACCTTTCTCGTCAAATAAATAAGTGGATGAAGAGTGGTATTAAAGAGGATGAGTGAGTGGATGGAAAGAGGACAAAGTGGTTTTTATGCCTCCTCGCTGGCGACAGTCGTAGCTGCAGGCATTACCATTTTTTTGTGAGCGCGATATCTTAGGTGCACCTTGAAGTAATTTCTTCAAATTTGGCATTTGCCATAACTCAAGAATTTATATGCTAATAATGACAAAATTTTCTACAAATGTCTAATAGGATATAATGATGAGGGGATGACATTTTATGAAGAAACAATCTCAAAGGTCAACTTCATGGTTACATCATAATGTTTGGCTCTATCAGTCCTCTGTACTCTGTGAAGACAGCATGTTTCTCTCTGGAAATTATTAACTGGAATCAAACATGTCATTATACTGATTTTGCCCAAAATAAACACTTACACATACCTTTTATTAAATTCCTTCTGAGTCTTCACTACATACATTGCATGAGTCTGGACAGACATGGATGTGAACTGCAACTTGACTGGGTGGCAGAGGCACACAACCACAAGGCGGTAATTCTGGTTTATAACAGGAAATAAATGGACGGATCGAGGGATAGAATGAGAGAAAAATTGCCTTAGGATGTGTGTTGGCTCAGTTTCTTGTACCATAACATTCTTGTTCAGTAAATAAGGTCCCTCTCTCTTAGTGTAGGGTTTTATGTTTGTAGATTTGATTTTAGGTGCTGTTTAGGTTTATTTTTTTTTAGTCATTTTGCCTTTGTTTGATAGATACACTAGAGACTCAGACAATAAATAGTGGAGGGATTACAAGCAAGGATTCAAACCAGGGATGTTGCGATTATGTGGTATTTGTCTTAGACCAGTAGACTGAAATGATGCCTTTGGTTCAAATATATGTAAGACTCTTTTGGAGTAAATTTATTTTAAATATTCCTTCTGGGGATGAATGATAAGGATTTTTTTTTTCTCAGCTTTTCATGTCTGATATTGATAAGATAACCAATAACATCCCTTTTTTATATTTAAAAAGGAAGTTTAGGTGATATACCTAAGATGTAGTGAGCAGAGATGGATGATTTAATGTTTCATGGCTCTGACCTAACCTATCTAATTCTTCAAATGTTCATTTATTTATTTTTTTAGTGAAGTACTTTATAATACTTTGGCTTTTAATGAACATTTTGCCAAAGAATTCAAATTAAATGTTTTGACATATCCTGTCAGATCTAGAGTTGCAAATTTTGGGCATTTTCCTTAACAGATACTTGAAAATGCTAACACCCGATTAATCATTAATAATTAATAAGTGACAAAACACATTTTCTAATAAGTTTTCCTCATTTTCATTTTTTTGAGGTTTTTTCTCACTTTTTTCCGATTTTATATGATTGATGCATTAATGCATTATCAATCAGTTAACAGTGATTAATGATTAATCATAAAAATCCCTTGACAAATATCAGATAATATTTTGGCCAATATTTTATCGGCTGTAATTTCATTTTTGGAATAATAGATAATAATATAAATTTCCCATTGTTGACCGATGATTTATCTGCCTGTTTTTCTGAAAAATACTATGAATACAATATATACAGTTCATTTAATTTCTAGTCCGACTGATCCTGTTTCACACAAGAAAAGAATGCTGTGAAACTGTATATAAATAACTATGCCAGTCTCCAATGGTTGAATAAACATCTGTTAAATCCCTCTGACATGCTGCAGTTTCCACAACAGCAGTATAATATTCAGCCACCTCTCCTTTGCCCTTGGACCCATTCATTCTCTTTAACATTGTGTAATTGTGTTGTTGTAGCTTTTGCCTTCTGGTCTTAGGCCAGGATGTAAAACAGGCGAGGGCCAGCAGTTTCTTCACAAGATCACTGGGTCACATGGTGAGATCACATGGTCAGGAGCTGTCATCAAGCCCTGAGACAGATGGTGCCAGTGGATAGGCAGGATTCAGAGGTTGAACACCAGCTCTCTCTCTCTCTCTCTCTGTCTCTCTTTTTGTGTCATAAGCGTACACAGATTGCATTCCTCATTCTCTTGATCTCACTCTCATTTTCTCTCACCCCCACACGGCTTTTTATCAGCTTGTTTCTCCATCTTTTCCAATCTATTTTTCTCTCTATCTCACGCACACACACACGCACACACACACACACACACACACACACACACACACACACACACACACACACACACACACACATCTTTATATAGCACTCTCTGCTCTCCTTCAATCTGCTTTCCTGTTTCTCTCTCTCTTCTGCCTTTCGAGCTCTCTTTGACCTTCCCCCCTCCAGAGTTAATGTCCATCTGGGTTGAAAAGTCCACAGAGGGAGCTGAGGATTATTGCTTGTGTGTTCTGGCCACTTCTTCATCCTCTCCGTGTTCTTACAGTTTTAGACGGGTCGATGCTTCAATCTCTGCAGTGTCTACATTTTAATTCGCTTCACTTCAGCTCTGCGCAAAGAAACGTTATTTCCCAGTGAGCGTATTAAATGGAATGAGTGAAAAGAGCATCGCCTTGTGTACACACGTGACAGTGGACTGCGTTGTTGGCTGACGGACCTGTTTGATGGGTTACATACATGTTTCAAGGCAGGAAGGGGAGTCAGATTTCTGCAGCGTGGATTAAAACTAAAAGAAAATGAGAGCATTGTTCAGTTGGGTAATTTTTACATTCAAAAAATCTGTACGGTGATGTAGAGGCTTGTAAGACCATTTTGATACTTTTTCAACACAAGTGACCCTTCCTAAGCCCTGCCCCATTAGTTGGGGTGATATGTTTAGATATGTTATCCCATGTTAAATCAGCTAATACTTGCTAACTAATCCACACCAGTCAATAGCTAGCTAGTTAGCTAGCATTTTGCTAATATTAGCTAACTTAAGATGTGACCTTATATGTTGGTTTTACAGGAAAAGGAGAAAGTTGACCAAGTTACCGAGTGTGCTCAACTGTTACCGGAGCACAAAGCAAAAAAAAGGGGTGGGACTTAGGACGGGTCAACTATTTAAAAATGTGAAACTGCACACTTTCAGTCAGTTTTAGATTGATTGCTGTCCCATTTAAGAAGATGCTTTGGTGCTTTCAAAAACTGAGTGGTTAACGCTTCTGTTTCCCTCGGTGTGTGTCCTGCCATTGCCATGATTGCATGTAAACACACACAGTGGCTGCCTAGAAAAGTTCAATCTGCAACAGAGGCAGATAGCCGTATACTGTACTTACACAAGTGGCAGAGACACTCTCTCTTTCCTTGGTGCCACCGCTGCCTTCCTTGGCTGCAGGGCTGCTATCGTGTTTATATTGGAAACAATGGAGGTTGTAATGGTAACCGCTCACTCACTGTCATTCTGTGATACTGCTTGGCGCTGGGTTATTTAAGTCGAGCCCTGAAAGGTATCGAGTACAGATACCCATCTCCTACAACAAACTAACAAAACCGCTGCCACTGGGAAAGCTTATGTTACAGTGACATTCTGGATGGATTTCAGTCTTGTTTCAGTGAGACTGCACTCAATCTGCTGTTGTTACCAATCTTGTTTATTTCAAATGCAGATATTTGTGCTGCTTGACCTTAATGAAGTATTTGATGCTGTGTGGACTCATATCTTGGTTCATTGACTGTCCCTGATTAACCATGGCATGACTCAACGTTGAGTCCTTGAACAGTTTCTTTTTTTCCCCCCTTTTTATATGATTCTGGGTCATAATTAGAATATCTTCCTCCACTGTTACGCATGATAATACACAGATGTACTTAAAAAGCAAGCTGAGTGAACTGCATAAATTGCACAAAGTTATAGACCTTTGGAAATTTAAACTTTCCATTTTTTAAATCCATTTTTATTCAATTTTATTCCGTTTTTATGATATACTTCAGTAAATATATGACATTTTTCTTCTTTAAGCACAATTAATGAAATAGAGGGCTGGCAGGAAGACAATGGAACATTCATCTATTGTCATAAATCAACTGGCACGTTTATCGGTACAGTATATTATGCATTTTTTTTTATAATCAACCTCTTCTTTGATTTGTCCTTATTCCACATGCAGCCAGGAATTATAGCAGGAGACGAGGTAAAAAATATTATCATGGATATATTATGTTACTTTTCCAGTTTTAAGTCAACTCTGTAGGTGTAAATATTTTGCGATATTAAGCCGTGCTGTCATTTTTTTAAATTTTATTTTATTTTATTTATTTTTTGGTTTATTGGTTACGGGGCGTTGGCTGTTAAATAAAAGCTCATTACTGCTCTTTTGTATCTGTACAGTGAAGTGACATATTTGTGTGCATGATTGTCTAAGTGTCGGGCCTTGCTCCAAGCTTGTGACGTGATCTTGTGCATCTTTCATCCTTCAGTGTGTGTTTCTCTCATTGTGCTCGACTCTGCTTGCTTTTTCTCATTTTCATGCACATTCTGTAAGACTCTTAAGTCAGACAATAGTTGTCAATGTCACATTTAGTGGAAAGTTATTGAGGCAGAGAGGCACACAAAGTTATGGGATTTACACTCGCTGCAACAGAAGCACAGACACATGGGCCAGGCAGGCACATGGCCGGACACACACTCATACACACATACTCAGTCACACACAGCACATACTGTAAGCTCAGGCTAACTCCGTTGCATAAATCTTTATAAAGCAGCTCAGGGCACGTTGTATAGGAGCAGGAATAGGCTAGCGAGGGCTTAACCTCTACAACACACACACACAAGCACTTGCACAGTGCACTGTGAAACTATTAAGACTCACTCGTTGAGAGGACTACTGTGTTTGTTTGGGAGAACCTGCATGCACATTCAGTCTTTCATAAACATTATCGTTGCTGGCTGTGTGTGTCCATTTCTTACTTTTAGTTTTTTGTTCAGTCATTTAAAAAAAAAAAATCTCCATGTTACATGACTGAAATGTACTTTACTCTTAACTTTAATTCAACAGTTCTACTGATTTTTAGTTTATAGTCTCCTACTAACTTTTGTATGCTGTATGTAACCCTTCACTTCTACTTGTGTTTTCTCTGCCAGTCGGCCGTATTCTCGCAATAGTAGTGTGAGGTTTTGAACATAATTGCAGATGTTTAAGGGGGTTTAAAAATACCTGCAACAATTAATGGAAAATGTGGCATTTTTCATGTGGATGTCAAGTCAGTGCTGATGGTAAATGTAGTCAGTCAGAGCAAAAAGTTCCTCAGTGCTGCTTTATTGCTGCTTTTTATGATACTATACAGTATATTAGTAATACTCCACCTTGTTATAGTATACTATAATACATATAATAGATAATTATACACTATATAGTAATACTATGCTCTGTAGTCTTGCTCAGTGTCCTACCTACATCAATATCTGATTGGTTACACTCATGAGTAATCGCCAGTCAATCAACACTGACTGGACATCAACGTGAAAAGTGCCAATTTTTCCCTTTAGTTCTTACTAGACAGTATTAAAGCCACACATTTCCCAAGCTGATAAAAATATGTTTGAATGCATCCTTAATAATGTGCAATACATGCCACTAAAATGCCTTTAATGATGTGGTAAGTGATTTCAGATCAAGAAAAAACTAAAAGACATGTGGATTACTCACTACAGTGAAGGTGAATCAACAGTTTCATAAGATTAAAGTGATAATGTACAGTTTTCATCACTACCCTAGTGCTGTAACCATGACAACCTTTACTCCTAGATCTCTCTTCAGGAAATAAACCTTTCCTGTTTTCCTCCCCCTCTTCTTCTTCTTCTTCTTTTTCTCTCTCAGGTCACTCCTCTCTCTTCCCCATGGAGGATGGTTTCCCCGATGATGAGCGTGGCGATCAGGGTCTCGCTGGCCTCGGCTCTCCACACTGCTTCCCGCACCAGAACGGAGAGCGAGTCGAACGCTACTCACGCAAGGTCTTTGTGGGAGGATTGCCCCCGGACATAGATGAAGGTAAAATAGTCGCATTAAGATCAAAAGGATTTCATTTCTGGGCCATTCTGGGTCATTTTCTGTCATGATTGAAACTTACAAGATGGGGAACTTGAATTAAAGGTATAACAGAAGACACCATAAAAAGATTACACCTGCAACACAAGCCTGCAGCCTGATAATTGGTATGCATACTGTCTGCTTTAATTCAGATGAGATAACAGCCAGTTTCCGGCGTTTTGGACACCTGTTTGTGGACTGGCCTCACAAAGCGGAGAGCAAATCCTATTTTCCCCCCAAAGGTACGTCACCACTGCTTCTTCATTGCGTAGTGTAGTGTCTCATAATTGTTTACTGTTTTATTCATTTATTACTTCAAAAGTTAGGTGTCCATTAATAATTTCTCTTTTTTTCTGCATTGAGAAAAAGGCAGATATGTTTCTTGATAACTGATTCTGCGGTACAGCATTTTATGTTAGCCTTGTACTGGTGTACTGCCACTATTATAGGGATAATTTTGATTATTTGAAGGGGTTATATTGAATGAGATACTTGAAAGTCAGTGTTTTACGAACAGTCGATGGTGGTCGGCATGTCCCCGGAGTCTCAGTACGAGAAGCTAAGCGATCTACTGCTGCATTTTGGAGTTTGGTGGGTTTTGAGAAAGTGATATTTAGCTTGGAAAAAGCTGTCTGATGGCAAGATAAAACAGTAAAAATATACTAAAGTGTCTACTTGAATTGATACAGATTTCTTTAGGTGGCTAAAACACGTTTTATTGCTGACCCTGTCCACAGCAGTACATTGCTTAGCTTCCGTGCTGGTTCTCCTCTCTCCTTTTCCAAACTGAGGTGCTTATCGATGGTCAGTGTAGCATCTATAGCAGATGGCAATCAGCACATCCCCAAACAACCCCACTTCAAATAATCAGAACTATGTGTACATCTGTGCCGTCTTGTGTTGTCTTTAGGCTTTCATGCAAAGCATTTTGTACCCGTTTCTGGACTGTTTGCCTGCTTTTCTGTCTGTTTGCGAAAGCTTTTGCCCTCCCGCTGTGAATGCACAATGTCGTGATCAGACATACAGTCACAGTAATCACTGCACTAAATTCCAACATGACTCTTTGTCAATACTGTGCGTCCCGGCGGCATGAATAACCCTGCTGTATTTTGTATAGGATACGCCTTCCTGCTGTTCCAGGATGAGAGCTCAGTGCAGGCTTTGATCGATGCCTGCATCGAGGAGGACGGCAAGCTGTACCTCTGTGTGTCCAGCCCCACCATCAAAGACAAGCCGGTCAGCGGGAACAGACACAAACGCACCCTTCTGCTCACATATCATACTTGTTGTTATGACTTTTACTTGACTTTATAAGTGGCTTGTTTCAAACTGTGCTTGGTGCAATTTATTTCCAGCGCTGAGACGTGTTTGTTTTGTGTGTGACAGGTCCAGATCCGCCCGTGGAACCTGAATGACAGCGATTTTGTGATGGATGGATCTCAGCCTCTGGACCCGAGGAAAACTATCTTTGTGGGAGGTGTCCCTCGTCCACTCCGTGCAGGTAACCCTCATTTTTGTGTTTGTTTTTTCTTATAGGACACTTAGTCTCTAGCAGGTGATTTAACAACAAGTGAGTGTTTACAATGACAACACTTACATTTGAAGTATATACTGTTCATACGGGTTGAATCCTGTGTGTTTGTTATTGTTTCTTTACCATGTTTTCTGTCAAAGGACTTTATCAAAGGAGTTTTATCAAGGGTGCTCAAACAATGATTTTTGGAGCTGACCACCGATTGCTAGAAGCAGTATCAGTTGATACCAGTCACCGATAGCGGGGTCTTCTGTCCTGCCTTCTCTTTATCTTGTGGCATTATTTATTTATACAACTATTCTAGACCTCCAACTAATGATTATGTATGATTTATTTTCTTGATTAATTGATTGTCTGGGACATAGAATGACAGATAATTGTGCAAAAAGTTGATTGGCATTTCCCAAAGCCCTGGATGACGTCCTCACATGTCCTGTTTTGTCCACAACCCAAAGATAATCAGTTTACTGTCATAAAGTACTAAATAAACCAGAAAATATTGATATATGAACACAACACAGACAATTTGGAGATTTTTTTCTTTTTCTTTAATTGATTATTAAAATAGTTGGCAATTAATTTAACAGTTGATTAATAATTGATTAATTGTTGCTGATCAAAGCTGTTCTTAATAGCATTGTATAAAACAACTTGAAAATGATCACAGAGGTACTTGGGGACCTGCTCTACAGGAATATGGAGTTTCCTGATGAGATTTGATAAGATTTTTTTAATTTTTGATTTGAGATTTTTAAATATCAGCCTTTGTATCCAATTATTGAAAAACAAGAGAATAATGATGTTGGCCTATGTATTTCAAGGAAAATTAGCAAAAAAAAGAGGAAACTTTTGCATTTTAAAAGACCTTTGTAGTCCTTCCAGTATAGATTTCTGAGTTTATGAGGTGCACCTGAATGTATCATGAAGTTCTGTCCCAGTATATGCGTGTCTCACGCCGACACAGTGCAGGGGACAGAAGCGGCATGCTCGAAAATGACACAAGGGCTGGGTGATGTGTTCAAACGTTCCAACCAACCACTGTTGGCCCAGCAACCTGCAATGGCTGATATATTTGCACTGTCATGTCCTAAATGTTAACTGTGCATAAAGTCACTATATATAATTAAACATTCTCACACCTGTTTTCCCCATCAAACTCTGAATTCAAGTTTCTTTTCATAAAACACACTTCAAAACGGAAACACTGTCCACTATTATAATGATCACCAATTCTGGTTTGGTAAATATAGTGAAAATAGTCAGGCTCTTCGGGCTGTTCTCCCCTCTCTCGTCCTCTGGCCCAGTGGGTGTGTACCCTGCTGATGAATGAGGCGCCTTGCAGAGTAGCAGCTCTCACTCTTGCAGACCGTAAAGTTAGCTCAGTAAAATGACAAAAATCTCCCCCAAAAAACAACTGCTGATAGTTGATATATTCGCCCTTTCCCCCAACCCGAAATCACACCAAAACAGAGCAGAGACTCTTGGCACAGTTTTTTTTATTTATTACATAACTATTTTGGTGCAGACCTTTACCGGCCAGTGTGACGGATAACCTTTCTTAGATTTACTCACCAATCAGAAAATCTACCCGCATTTGACGCTTGGCTTCCAATTAAGAACCCTGCCTTTTGTCTTCCTAATGGCCTTTATAGAGATGTCGATTAAACTATTTAGAATGAATATTAGCCGATCAATCAGAGCACATTTGCCTTTAAAATGTTGTCAGTGTAGATGTTTTTGTGTTCCTTATTGTCTTTCCAGTACATCTCTGCATTTCCTTCTTTTTCATGTCTATACTGTAAATAACAAACGAGCAACGCAAGTAATCATCCTTCACTTCTCATGGTTAATTTCTTCCCATTCTTTGAGCCTCCAGCTTTAAGCAAAATCCCCCTTTCTGTCGAGCACTGCAGTGTGATCAGCTTGTGCTCATAATAAACATTAGACTTGCTGGAGGGTAGAGCTAAAAGAAGCACTGTGCCGGTGAAATCGGCTTTGACCTACACTGGTCCTATCAGGAAGTGCTCTCTGTGGCACGCTGTGCTGTGCAGAATATTAAATTCCCTTTTATCCTGATGGCGGTGTGATGTGTGCTGTGTGTTCATGTTTTCTGCACCGCTGGTAGCTGTGTTTTAGACTTCTGCGCTGTAGTTGTGGTAATGACAAAGGTCACAAGACCCTGCGGTGCATAAAATGTTTTATGATGACCCTGTGTAATATTTGGGTCTAAATTTACATGTTTAAAATCTACATATTAAAAACCTGCTGATGTTTTAACAAGTAGAGCTGCGTTGTAAATGTGCAGGGTTACCTCCCCCCTATTTGCATATTTGTTTACTTCTGTTAAAAAAAAAACACATTACAGACTCTAAACAAACTTTTATTGTTTTATTGCAGCCATTATAGCAGCTGACACTACTTTCATTTTTGCCCTGCTGAACTTTAATCCAACTGTGTTTACAGCTTTTCGCTCTCAGATCAGATCAACAGCCCTCATCAACTTGTGTGTGGTGTGTTTGTGTTCACTGGCTACATGAGCATGAGTTCATGTATTAAGCCTGTGTGCGCACGTAATCACTGGATTTTGACAGAATGTTTGTTATTGTGTTTGTGTCTTTTGCTTCTGTGCGTCAAAACTTGCTTCTGTGAATATTTTGTTCAGCTAGTGCTGTGTTTGTTTTTTGCAGTGGAGCTGGCCATGATCATGGACCGCCTGTATGGCGGGGTTTGCTACGCTGGCATCGACACAGACCCTGAGCTGAAGTACCCCAAGGGAGCGGGGCGGGTCGCCTTCTCTAATCAGCAGAGCTACATTGCTGCTATCAGTGCTCGCTTTGTACAGCTGCAGCATGGAGAAATCGATAAACGGGTGAGTGGAAAGAAAAGAGAGCTCAGTGTTTTTCGGCCTCCCCTCTAGGCCCCCTTTTTTCTTCATTTGTCTCCCCCACATCTCACTTCCTGCTCTGTCTCTCTCAAACTCTCCTTGCCTTTGCCCCTTTTCTGAATTGTGCTAAAAGAGAGAAAGCAGAAGTCTCACTAGATGTTGTTTAGGACTGAAAAAAAATGCAGCACTATAAACAGAATTTGTTTTGTTATTAGAGGAGAATGTGTAGCACATTTTACATAATTAATTCATTATAGAAGATCAATGAAACTAGCAACACTTGTCCTGACTCCAAGCTTCAAGAGGACATTTTCTCACATTCAAATTGGATTCAACCAAAATGTCTGCCACAGAGTCACAGCAAAAAAGACTGTTGTTAAATTTAATGTATCATCCTAATTAATTTTTATTTATCCTGTATTTCTACTAAGGAAGTCATGAAAATTGATTCTTGGGTACCAAGTTGATGCCAAAATTTTAAAAAAATGCGATGGTACTAGTGCCAGAAATGCAATTCTTTCTGACCTGACAGACGCAGCATATACGCCTACAGGCACTGTAGTCTGCTGCTAAATGTCAAAGAAAGAAGAAAACACAGTAGAACAATTACTACTAAACTTGTAAGATAGCGGCATGCAGGTGCAGCCACAGCTCCGCCTCGACTCGTTGAAAAGAAAAACAGTGAACAGAGTCATGGATGGAAGTAGGCGACTATGTGTTCGAGGCGTATCATCAGGGATTAATGAGAAATTCACAATAACCAGTATGAAAACGGTGCCATCAATCATTTCAGACAAAAGGAGGAAACACTTCCAACTTTCACTAACTTAGCGAAGCAGCTCACAGACAGACTCACTTCATGGTAACGTTACTTTAACAGTGTTTTGACACTGTTCACCTTGTTATCCTGAAATACACGTTAGCATGAGTTTTGTCTGAGACAGCCGCACTGTGTTGCCAGTTAAGTTCCATGATGTTTGCAAACTCTAAAGTCTAACATAATGTAAACATAGATTGAAGGCTACTGTCCTGACATCTGTCATCAAAATGACAAAATATAACGTTAGTGTTTTGTCACCATGTCAGTGAATTTAAACCACTGCTGTACTCGTGAGTTCAGCAGCAGAAATCACTGCACTTTTGCACAACTTTCTAGACATGGCAACATGCTCCTCTGATGGTGTCTCAGGCACAATAAATACCCACCCAGTCTTTTGCCCTAGAATAGTTTTGTGGCAGAGAAAAAAAAATAGCTGAATTTTATTCTTGCTTTTGTTTTGTTTTTTATCCTGGTATCGAATTGAGTATTGACAATCATGGAAATTGACTGGTACAGGTATCGACTACTGAATTTCTGATATCATGACATCCCTGATTTCTACAGTGCAGGGCAGGCTGGATGAGCATGCATGTTTATTTATAGCAATGCCTTGTTAACAGTTACAGTGAGAAGTAAAATAACAGGAACAGACAGCAACATTAGTAGAACAGACTGAAGTGCAGATTCGATTACAACAGTTACACAAAGGTGGAAGGTGGTTATTGACTTTTGAAGTTACAGAGTGTCAAAGTGTTGATTTTTAGGTGTCCATGCAGTCACATTAACAGCTGTCCAGTGGCTGTTTTGTTCAAATCATCTACTACTACTGTTAGACTTTCAAGCGAAGGCTATCAATGACTTACCCACTGTTGCCAGCAGCTAAGGAATTACAGTATCACAGCTCAAGGTGGCCTGTAATTAACTCAAATATTATTCACGTTTGCACAATAGAGGTGAGTGAACAAGATAATGAGAGCTGGAATCCAACAGAAATATCTAGTGAAGAGGCAACATCATGATACAAAAAAAATGCTGGAATAATAGTACGCTGCTTTCTAATTTGCATAATTGGTGTGCAGATTTTGTAGACGGAGTGCCTTAGTGACAGTCACTCGTTAATAGCACCATCCCTCCTCACGGAGCAGTTGGAAAAGCGAGCGAATCGTGTACAGTATGGTCTTGAAAGAGAGTTTGAAATCCACAGATTTAAACATTTGGATCCTGTCGTGGAATTTTTCATCCAACATTTCACTGTGGCTGCTTCACAGTAAAAGCCACCCCGTGTTTCACTAGTTGAAATCTTTTAATTAGTTTAGTTTAGCTTATTTTACACTGAAACTATATGTGTATTTTTATGTATGTATCTATCTATCCAAAAGCCCCAAACAAAAACTCTTATACCCAATAGTGTTCATACCTCTAGGGTTGCAACTAATAATTATTTTCATTATTGATTAATCTATTTTCACAATTAATTGATTAATCATTTAGGCATAAAATGTCAAGAAATTGTGGAAAATGTTCATCACAATTTTGCAGAGCCCAAAGTGGCATCTTTGAATTGCTTCTTTTATCGCACCAACAGTCATAAATGACAGAAAAGCAGCAAATCTTCACCTTTAAAAAGCTAGAACAAACAAATGTTAGACATTTTTGCTCAAGAAATAACTTGAGACAATCAGTTATTTATCAAAATAGTTGGCAATTAATTTTCTTTTGATCGGCTAATCAATTAATCAGCTAAAAGTTGCAGCTCTACATACCTCAGTTTATATTTTTTTTAAAACCTATTTTATATATATGATACATTCTCATTTCCTTTTCAAAACTATTCCACAAATTAACTCCTTTAGCTGTGACACTTCTTTGTTTTGCATTTGTTCCGTGAACATTCAGCAGTATGAAATATTCAATTTGCATCAGCAGAAACATGTTAAAGCTCTGACACAGCATAAGGAGAGTGAACAGTTAACGTGAGACTGATATCAATGAGATAAGATTAAAAGCAGTAACAGTAAGCCGGATTAAAGGCGTTCATAGACGGGCAATTTGAATCCCAGGCGGGAGTGGCGGACCCCGCCACTAGCAATAAGAACTACCATGTAAAGAGGTGATTAAAGAAGATAAATGCTTTGGATTTTGCTGAAAAAAACGGCAACTATAAATGGTATCAAAGAAAGGTCTGATTGAAAATCTAAAGAATTGTGACTTTAAAGGGACAGTTCACCCCAAAAACAAAAGTTTGTATATTTCCTCTGGCATATAGTACTCTTTATGACTTGATTTTTGTGATTGGAGCTGTCTGCCTTTTCATGAGCTTGTTGAGCTGAAAGGTCCTACTTTTTTCTACCGTAAAAGAAAAGAGTTCCTATCTGGAGTTGCTCACAATAAGATCTGTGGATTATCTTGAGTAAGCAGGTCATGATTTCTGGAAAGAGACATTGATGTTGAGTTTGTCAAATTTATGTTTTGGCACTTTGAGCACTACAAGCTGAGTGCCGTCTAGTGCCATTATATCTGAGAGAAGGCAGACATTATGTCAGATATCTTAAAATCTCTGCAACTCATACTAGAGCTGCAACAATTAAGCAATTATTAATCAATGATTAAATTAATTGCCAACTATTTTGATAATTGATTAATTGGTTTAATTGGTTCACAGCAAAATAATTTGGATGGAAAAATAGCACCACGGGCTAGAGGAAAAGTATGTATTTTTATTAATATATAAATACTCCTTGAAAGAACAATACCAGATGTATACTTTGAGCATTTTGCAAATAAACCTTAAGTTTCCTGATTCATTTTTACCTTCCATGCAACCATCTGTTTCATTCCCTGCGAGTGAGCTGATATAACATCTGGCAGAAACCTGGATTTATAAAGAAGCATCAGTTTAACAGTAAAGAAAACCAGTACATCACTAAATTCAAATGATTCCCTCTTTTGATTGCAGGTGGAAGTGAAGCCATACGTGCTGGATGACCAGCTGTGCGATGAGTGCCAGGGAACTCGCTGCGGCGGCAAGTTTGCACCATTCTTCTGCGCCAACGTCACCTGTCTGCAGTACTACTGCGAGTACTGCTGGGCGGCCATCCACTCACGCGCCGGACGGGAGTTTCACAAACCCCTGGTGAAGGAGGGAGGCGACCGACCCCGTCACATCTCCTTCCGCTGGAACTGAGCGGACGACAGAGAGGGAGAGGCAACAGGGGAGCAGGAGGGCAGGTAGTGCAGGAGTCGCAAATCATTGTACAAATAAATGCACTTTTCTGTTGCTGGTTCCTTTTTGCTCTAATTTCACTGAACCTTTTTCTCATTTTTTTAAGTTAATATATATCTATATTTTGAAGATAGAAAAGAAAAACTGGAATTATATCCAAATATGTCCAGCAAGGAAAAAGATGTGTAACATAATTTTATTTATGCGTTTGAATTTTTGAAATATTTTTATGAGTTCTCAAAAAAATACATATATTGGAAAGTTTGAGGTGTGATATGGTACTCTGCTATTCAATTGGCGTATTTTTCTAAACAGTGTATTTGATTTTAATTTTGATACGAGACACCCCAAAACAAAGACACTTCATTTGATGTTTGATTGCCTTCGTTTGTAGCAGAGCTGTCGCTTTTTGTTTTGTATCAAGTCTCCAGAGCAAACAGTTTGTCATTGGCTCTTTGTTTCTGAGAGGTGTGACTAAGTTTTCTATTGATCTCCAGAGCAAATGTGAATTGAAAAAGGTGTTGCTAAAGAAGAGTGCACTTATTTCCAATTTACAGAGTGCAGATCCAGTATAAGAGACCCTTAGTAGTTAACCAAAGCTGAATCTTAATTAACTTTGAAGAACAGAGAGGGCCCGCTGCAGAACGATTCTTTTTCCCTCCCAGATCAAAATGTTTGAACCTTTTCTTTTTATGATTTCCAAGATCATACAAATATTTTGACGTTACTTGAAAACCACGACGAAATTTTAGCAACACATATTTGGGTTTTGATCTCCATTTTGACATGCAAAAACTAATACCTCAAACTCAGCTGCTAATGTGCCGAATACAGTTAAAGAAAAAGAAAAGAAAGCAAGAAAGAAAACATCGTCGCCCGCTGGTGTTCTCCTTTCCTTAGAAGCAGAATCAAAGGGAAGTGATGCAACAGGCCGAGTGTGATGTGACTGGCACAGTTTTGTACTCACTTGCTTCATCACCTCCTTATTTTTGTAATCAAACCCAGGGTTGTGCTAGGGACAGAGCAGAGCATCGTATTAGGGGAATGTATGGTAACGTAGGAGAGACAGACAGACAGGCTTACTGCTAAAGAGATAAGTCCAGCCCCACTCCCCCACTCCTCACGTCTGCCTGAGGCCTCATTCACGGATCAGAACCTGCTTCCTGTCGGGGCTTGGATCCAGATCTTTCAGGACCGAGGGTTAAGGAAGCTCCTCGAGAGGAGGCTGGTCAAGAAGTGGCCGCCTTTTTATTGCAGTTTTTACGGACGGGGCTACCACCAAATGGGGAAACGCCTGTCTTTGTTAGAATTTTTTTTTTTTGAAAAATGCATTTGTGCAATTCTCCCAAGTCTTTAATGAAAAGGTTCTACTTTGCATCCGAGAGTCAGCTACGTTTAACGAAAGAAGCAATTAAAAGTTTATCGTCAGCACACACATTTGAGTCACGGAGGGATCTGCCCTTTCGGCGAACCCTCTATCCTTTCTCCTGCCAAGCTAAATCCAACTCAGCATCCAGTGTTTTTGAAGCATAAATGAAGATAGTCTCTGCAGTGTGCTCTACTACTACACACTTGTTACCCACATGCAGTTGAGAACAGTCGGTTTTACCCAGTGGCTTTTGGGAACCAAAGATGGCTGTGCAGTAGTGGGTCATACTGTAGCTCATTTCTTGTTTTTTATTCTTTATTTTCTTTCTCATTTCTTCAAGGACGTTTTTCATATATATATTTTTTTTAAAAATCTGTCACTTCTACCCAGTTTTGCTTAACTGTCAAGCCCAGCGAACCAAAGATTGGCCTTGACCATAATATATTTATATATATATCTTTGACAGTGCAGTCAAAACCCATTAGAACACCAGTGGAAAAACAACAGGGCTTGCAGACACACACACACACACACACACACACACAGACACAGTACACGCACACACACACGCACACAAGGCCTCACACTCTCCATCGCTCAAAATGGAGGTGCATGCTGGTAGGCACTAGTTGTTTTTATCTCAGATAGGTCTGCGTGTTTGGGAAAATTTAACATAAAAGTGCACATTCACACACAGCGAAAGTAAAAACTAATCCTCACATTTGTTTAACGTTTTTGAGTCACTCAGTGGCGACCTACTAGCCGAGCATTTAAATATGTCAGGGAGTTAGTACAGAAATTACTTGATTATACACACTAGTGAGAAACGTATCCTCATATCGGCGTGTTTTGCACCCTGGACATTAGTTTTGTGGGTGCGGTGGGTGAGCATTTTAGAAGTTAAAACACTTTGTGAAGAATTTGCTGTTAAATGAGATGAAAAAAAAAAGATTATTTTATACATGGCCTGCTGATTTTTGGTACAGTGTTTTCTAGCTAAATTATTTTGTCATGCACATATAAACATTTATTATGCACTACTTTTCTAAATATTTTTTCTTTTTCCAACAGTCATTTTAGGCACATTTTTCACAAATGGGGAAACTCCTTTTTGCAATACCTCAATTTTTCACATTGTGAAAGGTAGCTTTTGTACTTTTGTTACTGAGAGATCTGCATATATGGAAATGTTCATTTTAAGAAAAAAAAGTTGAGTGATTTCAATATATATTATTTTCAATTATGCTTTTTATACATTTCAGTGCTGAGGAAACTTTACAACTAAGTGCGCACTTGTGTTGATGCGACTTCAGATCTGCAGAGGAGAGACCAAAGTGTATCGCTCTCTTGGTCTTAGCTTTTCGTACACTAGATGTTTTCCAGTCAATCTGGTCAATAACAGCATGGCGAGAATTTAAAAAAAAGAAAAAAGAAAAAAAAAAAACAAGTTGTAATTTGAAATTGATGTTAATGTCTCTAAACATGGCTATACTAGTTGGAAAATGGTAACTTCTGTCTTGGTTTCCTCTCCATAGATGGAGTATAACTTATTATAAGGAGAATGCAAAATTTGGTTCACGCTTAACGCTGAATCTCGTATCACAAGAATGGATGTTTGGTGTTTAGATATTTTAATATTTGAAAAAAAAAATTATATATATATATTCTTGAACTTGCCAACTAGCACCTATTGTAATCCTTAGCATGCATGACAAAAAAAAAGAGAAAATGACAAGTACATGAATTAGCTATTAAAATTAATTGTTGTGGTGTGCACCAAATGTTTCTCAACTTATTAAGTTGTTAAGGACACCCCCCCAAAAACCCACTCTCACCTCACCTCACCCCCTCTTCCCCAACTCCTTCCCTCCCCCGCGTGTTGATCTCCTCCTCGCTTCCCCATTCGCAGACCTCTGCAGGATGCACATGACAGAGAGAAAAAGACGAGAAACAAAACAAAACTAACTTTTAAATCGATTTCGGCAGTGCAGGACTTTGAGCATCCTTATAGAACACTGTTTAAAAAGACTTGAGAACTCATCCCCGCTGTCTGTCGAGGTGATCTTATATAGACCTATCTGGAGGAAGGGGAGCTTAAAGACTTGAATGTGGTAAATGTTGCAAGTTAACTTCAAGTTGTTATGTGCAATACTTCTTTTGAACCTTTTTCCAGATAAAGACTCTTTGCAATGTAATTCTTTAATGCCATTTTTAATTGCAGACATTTAATTAAAGAAGATGTTAATATGTTTTTCACAGTCATTTTCTACTGTTATTGTAATCCTTTTCATGCTGGTGTTTGTAAAAAAGAAAAGAAATCAAACTATTTGTACTAATATAAATAATTGAAGTTATTTTTAAAACATTAAAGGTTTTGTGCTCATTTGCTTATTTTGTTTATTTTAAGCTACTGTGATTGATTGCATTGTAATTATTAGGTCAACAATGTATTTAGCTGTTTATTGGTATATTTTTAATTGGAATGTATAATTGATTTTTATAATTTTGATCAGATTTTTGTTATATTTTTGAGGTGAAGCTTTTAATATGTTAAAGTGTCTAGTTTTTACTAATTGCTATATTGTGCTCCACAATATATGGTTCACATTTTCTGAAGGAAAATAAATATTTAAATATTTGTCTGTTAATGATGTTACTTAATGGCAAGATTTCAATAGTTTTTAACTGTGTATGGGAAGGTTGTTGTATTTATTAATAGCATTTTTTACTTAAGATATCACCTTAATTTTTATTGTCATTTCACTTTATAAGTTCCTATTTTTGTATTTTCCTTTCTAATTAAGTTATGTAATACGGATATGTCCATATTTCTAGGAGTTGGTCTGTAGAAGTGCTAGTGAAACGAAAAAGAAAAATCTAATGTTATTTAATTGTTTGCAGCCAACTATTTATAACAGTATGCATAATTTTTAAATATTTGTAATGTGAAATGTTGAATGAAATAAATCTTAACTGTGATGAAGATATGTGCATTGTCTGTTTTTATTTATGTGAAGTCTTGGACATTTAAACCTGCGCTGTGGAACCTTTGTCTCCCCCTTCTGGCAGTGAGAGTAATGAACCTTTCTATGGCAGCCATATTGTTGTGAAGCAGCAGGTGAACACAGGTGTTACCAATGATGCTAATTAAGGTCCCTTTCCATTTAATGTAGCAGAGCTTTTCCAGTGAGTCAACATGCACAATACCAGCATCCTGACTCAGTTTGACCTGAGTGGAGCCTTAATAGTATCATTGGTAACACCTGTGTTTATCCTGCTGCTTCATGTTGTGAAAAAGGTCTATTACACACCGCTGATGTCTGCCTATGACAGGTGCCAATTGTTATCTGATTTTGCCCTCGCCATCCATCACTTTCTTTTTTGACTGTACTCCTTCCTCTGACCGCTGACTTTCTTTTTTTATCTGGACCATCAAATATTTCTGAGACGCTTTTTAGGTTTTTTTGGCCACAGTCCCAGCTGCTGTAGCTGGCCCCATTGCTTCGGTTGCCCCACCTTCAGCTCTAGCAAACCAATCATCAGTGTTGTGCGAGTTCAATGAGTTCAGTTCAATGAGATAGTGTATAAATACACAGACAATACTGACGACACAATCTAAAAACATTAAAGGACAAAATAATAACAAACAAAACAAAAAAGAGGAAAAAAATGAACAAATTAACAATAAGTAAGCAGCGATTTGTTGGGTTTGGGTTAATTTCAGGTGACTTTAGCAGCTTAAGTTTGGTTAAGCATTCTGCATTCTTAATTCTTACAAACACATTATATTTCCGTGCCTTTTCCTTCTTTGTCTTCCTCTTTATTTTTTTCTTTCCTCCTCCCAAGCTATATGCCTTCAATTGGCATTGGCTCATCCTTGAATGGCCAGGATAACTTATATCCAGGGTTGTGGTGGTAAATACAGACTGTATTATATCCAACTGTTGTTTACGGTTCATGCGCAAATCACATATTCACACACGTCGTTCACCTTGTGGATCCATAAAAACATGACATGTTATCTACCAATCTAAGCCAGAGAGCTGACTGAGTCATGTGTTGTTTTCTCAAATTCCAGGAAAAACTGAACAAACAGACTCACGGTTCAATAACGCCACCTGCTGGTCGCATCTGGCACTGTTAAGACTTCATGACGGTGTGATCATCACTCACTGAAACAAAAGTTAAAATGCTGGCAGGGATTTCATTTAACAGCAGACATCTTTCAGATTTCATGCTAGTTTTTTTGGAGTATGATGCCAAGTGCAGACAGCTTTGAGACAGGTTAAAAGTGCAATTGTTATCAGGAATATAGATGGGTTAACAGAATACACATCCTCTCTATGTCCACTCAATAGAACAGGACAGAATAGAACAGAATAGAAAGGAGTCAGCTGGTGCAGACTCAAGCTTTGAGAGCACCCAATCATTAACTGCCACTGCAGATCAGGCTGCCAGGAGGAAGTTATTTGATTTCCTTTTGCTTAATTACTTAGTGAACAGTTGGTTTTCTTACATTCAGATAGATCCGAGGCTGAGGTGGATGGCCAACATGCTGGCAGTCGGAGGGATGCAGTGGTGTAGTCTGTCAGATTGACCTACATCAACATCTGACTACATCATCTTTACTAACTAAAGGTGTGGACTCAAGTCACAAATTTAATGATTTTAGTCTCGACTTCACAAAATCAAAAAACTTGCAACCCGACTTGGACTTTAACAGCAATGAGCTGCAACCTCACTTTGACTTGAGCCTTTTGAAAGTGTGAATCTCAAAGTGTGAATCCACAAATCAGTTCATCTTTCTTCATTTCCTCAATCAACCAGCTATTCATTCTTAGCAAGGTGACCCCCAGATCCACTTTGTCTGAATCGATCCAACAACATCCAAAACAAGTTCAGGAGAGAACCAGGAAGGACAAAGGTTATGTTACATTTGGTTATGTTAAATTACAATATGCAAAACAAGTAGATAAAAAAAACAGAGGGAGACGCAACAACTTCTGAATTCGTTCAGCATTTGAAGTTGTACAAAGAACACTGAGTCGAGGCTTTTTTGTTACGTTTGGTGAAGAGCACATTAGGACTTGGGACTTCTGTGCAAAGACTTGAGTCTTACTTGTGACTTGCAAAACAATGACTTGGTCCCACCTCTGCAAACTACCACAACTCATGACCTCAGACAGGGTCAGGACGAGCTTCTCTGTGGCCACCAGTCTGCAGTCTCTGTCAAACGGTTGGTTGATTCAAGATGAAGGGTCAGGACTCGGCAGCAGCTGGCCGCAGACTTTATAACCTCCTGAAAGTCCTGGATGGACACCAGTGGATGTGTCCCTGCATGTAAATGTCCTTGGTGTCCATGAGGGCAAGCAGAAGTGATGGATTATACTCGGGAAAGATGAGATGGGAGCGGGCTAAGCACATGAAGCACTGCTGGTGAGCAGGTCCACCAAGACGAGCATACAGGGGTTGGAACGGCTTTGAACAGATCCATATATAACCATGATACTGAAATCACAGTACGGATACTGAAGGACAATATCTTTCAAAATATAATCATGAGACAGAGAGAGAGGACGAAGCAGATCTGCAGTGCGTATATCACTGTAAAAACATCTGATGAAGAGACATCTAGTCAGGTGAGACAGAGAGAGAGAGAACATCTTGCAAAGTGCAACTTGACATTGTGCAGTAACACTTCATGTTGATTCACAGAGCGTGCTGAAGGATCACAGTGACCGAGCCGCATCTGTCAGGGGACACAAGCTACCCGGTGAAAATGATTCACGCTCCCATTATTTTTATTTTTATTTCTTTTTGATACATATATTTTTTAATTAGCTTTTTTGTAATGTTATATGTGCTTACCTTTTTCATTTTATTTATATATTTTTTGTGTGAGTATGTCTCATTTCTCTTTGAGAATGATTTATATATCAGACACATTTCTCTGATCACTAATTATTTCAGAGAAACAAATTTACTCAAGTGCAGCACTTGAGCACAATTCTGAGGTATTTGTAGTTCACTTAAGTACAGCTAATTTATGCTACTTTATATTTATACTCCACCACATTGCAAATATACTGTAAATATTTCACTTTTTTTGAACTTCACTACATTTATTTTTGATTTTACATGAAAAACATAATATGATCAGCTTATTATGATGCATGATGTATTTGCAGTTACGTTCCTGATTAGATCTGCTCCTGTTGAAACTCTGCTGGGACGTCTGTGAGATACATGTGGTCATAAACATGCTTATATTGAAGACTCCATAATTAACACATAACACTCTGAAAGGTAACATTTTGCATAATGAGAACTTTCATTTTAAATACTTTATGTCTATTTTTCTGGCAGTTACTTAAATACTTTCACTTTAGTATTTTTAAATACAGGACTTGTATTTCAAACAAAGCATTTTTCCAGCACAGTACAAACAAAGAAACGTCTTAACTGTTTATATTTCAAGTGGTTTCACACTGACAGTTGAATTATCAGTTTTTACTGACACAACTTCTCTCAAATCTGACCAACCTTAAACCAGCAGATGGAGCTGTAGGATCAAAATTTGCCCGACATATGGTTCATGCTGCCTTCAAGTACTATGGGAAATATTGAATGTCTGATCTGTTATCTCAGGATTTCTGTTTTCCCTTTCAAATTTACAAACGGGAAAGTGTGAATGTTCTGCTGGGATGTGACAGTTAGGACGCACAGATAACTGACCTGATTGTTTTAGAATAAAAGAAAATGTCATTTAAGAATTCTGCTGAAGTTTTCTGTTTTCTATTTTATTTTGGTTACCGACGACGACACATTTCACCTCTGCTGCTACATTTAATGGGGAAGAAAAAAATCTTGTTTTGGAGATATGAAAGTTTTTTTTTTTTTCGTGAGCTGTCACACTGCCTTGATCTTTTTTTGTGAATTAATCAAAAGTAGCGAGTTTAGCTGCCACATGATGTTCTGTCATAGCTGACAGGGTGGGGGTGGTTGCAACAAGCTAAGCAGTCGTATCAAAACAGACCACCCAACAGTTTAAACAGTTGAAATTTTGTACAATAAATGTATCTTCAAATTCTTCCATCATTTAATTCTTCCAGTCTCACACTGATTTGTAGAGAGATTGAACAGCATCTTTAACATCTGCACATTGACTCAAGGTAGACCAGTGTTCCAGGCAGAAACAAACAAAACTCAGTAACTGCTATTTGATAAATATTTCTAAATAAATAATAGTATAACAACACATACTGTACAAATAAATAACTCTATAATATAATTGTAAAGCAATTCATGTTTTCAGAATACTATACTTATTGAGACAAAAAGCAAATGGTAATGTGTGAAGTTTAAAGCGATATTCCACCGCAGAATGATAGTCCACTTAATACGTACTCACCCCTATGCCGATGATCTTCAGTTCACAAAACAATCCTGGAGTTTCAGCAGAAAACAGGGTTGCAGCTAGTGGCAGTGAATGGAGACCACGGATAAAATGAAAAAAAAAACAGAAACAGAACAGAACACAAAACAAACACAAAATGTCTCCATCCTGCTTGTGTGGTGTAATCCAAGTGTCTGTGAGCCGCGACATTAGAATTTAACCACAAAAGATGCTATTTACACCATGTTTTTAGCTGAAATATCAACTGTAGCCTCCCAGGTAGTATGTAAACACGGCGTCGAGGTATCGCGAGACTTCGTATATCTCTTAATGGATACACGTGTGAAAATATCGCGAGAAATACATGCATACATATAATTAATTTCAAAAATGTATTATATGTATGTATTTCTGAAGGACTGCATGCTGCAGTTAGTTGATATTTTATGTTCAGAAAAGAATCGCTTGTTCAACAGTATTTCTCTGCTGGCAAATAGAGTGGCAGAGCAGATTAGCAAGTTATCAAGTGACATTTATTATCAGTTACGTGACAAAGCTACTTTTTGCTGCATATTCAGTGGCATTTAATGAAAGCACAGACAAAACAGACAATGCTCAGCAAGGTCATCAGGGGTAAAGACCTATTAAAAGTCTATGGTTAAAGTGAGTTGTTCACCCAGACTCCCTCCGTCCCAGACTCGAAGCTCAGACAGGCTGCAGGAACACAAGACGAGCAAGACGAGCACAGTGATGAGTCCTACACTGTAGATTGATCAGCTGTCTGTAAGCGTCAGTTGTCTGTTAATGTAAAGCTCAGCCTGTTATCCAGAAAACAAAAGCCCACTGCTCCGGAAACACACACTGCAAAGTTAGAATTGAGTGACTGTCTCTCACACTGCATGCCAGACTGCATTAACATTTACTCCCTCTCAAAGATTAATAATGATTTCTTCACACTCATAAACAGACACTTACTCATTCTGGGAACATTCTGCATTAATTTGAACTCTAATTACCGTAAACGGGCAAAGAAAAACAGTTGTTCTGGCCTGGAATGGAAATTTCAAAGGAGAACATGGCTACTGTAGTGCATACTCGCCAACCCTCCTGATTTTCCCATGAGACTCCTGTTTTTCATCGTCCTCTCCCTATTTCCTCCCGGCTTCACAATTCTCCCGCTTTTCTCACAATTTATGATTTTCACAGTATTTTTCTTTTTCATCATCACAACCTGTTTCTGGCTCTGCATGTATAAGCCCTACGACTCTAAACACGCACTGTTTCCACCCAGACAACAACACAGCGACATCAAACCAGACTCTCTAGAAAGAAGAATTCCAGTTTCTTCTTGGCCATGCATTTTGTAAAAGCTGCTGTGCCAATTTTCTTTTAGAGGCAGGGCAAAAGATAAATCAACAAAAGAAAACCAATGAGCATTAACCTATGCCAGAGATTTACACATGTTCATGCCAGAGAGGCGACTTATTCTGTATTTTTTTCCCTAGAAATTAAAAGTAGAATTAAAAATATTTAACGTAATAATGCTGTTCGAGTGTGCTATTATTGTGCTATTTTCATTCTTTTAAAATCTCCAAAATGCAAGTAAGAAATGAAGTATTTCAATTTGGCATGTTCCCTGAATCTCTGATGACGTATCATGGTCATTTTATGATTTAGCCTAGTTCAGCAAATAATATTTTTGTGTGACAAGAATATTTCATTAAAGGGGAAAAAAGGTAATTTTTCTGAAATATTGTGCTTTCTTGCTTAAACACTAGAGTGCCCCCCAAGCCAAATCTGAGCTTGAAAGCTGTAGTTTTATTCAAATAATTGAAAGAAATGCAAAGAATGTTACAACCGTCCCCAGTCTCCCCCACACATCATTATTCATACACATCAAACTGGTTTTGTTAATTTATGAAAATAAAACAGAAATATAAGCGCTTCTGCAACAGAGCATACAATATGTCTACCTAACTATAAAAAAAATAAGTAATTTCAGTATCGAGCCTCCCTCTCAGCTAGAGTTTAGAATTTCCGACCGTCCCTTGAAGGCAGCATTAATTCGGCTTCCACTTTGGCCAAACAAACGAGACTCCCGAAAGGAGAAAAAAATCCCCCTAGCGGCAGGTCCAGCGGCTGGGTGCAGCAGCAGCGCGGTGAGGAAGAAGAAGGAGAAGAAGAAGAGGAAGAAGAAGAAGCAGGAGGAGAAGAAGAAGAAGAGGAAGAGGCAGTCTGTCTGTGTTTGGATTAGGGGGTTGGGCTGCTGCCTGCTGGTAGGAAACCTGCCGCCAGACACCCAGTTTGTCTCCGGCGGTGCAGCGTTGCTTTCCCGCAGCATCAGCAGCAGCGACACCGCAGCCTCCAGCCCTCCTCACCTGCTCCTCATCTGCCTGCGCTCCTCTCCTCTCCGCCTCTGTGACCAGACACAAACACTGCAGAGGGAGCAGACGGACGGACAAGGACGA